>JANEYF010001620.1:0-217500 GCA_029963845.1 Rhamnusium bicolor | reverse complement strand
ATGAAGAAAATAATATCACACACTTTTTCTTTTTGGAATTTTCTATCACGTGTTGGAGGGTGTCTTTTGATATGTAATGATGTAAATAAATATAAAAATTGCGTTTAGAAAAAAGAAAATGTCACAAATAACATTTAGACAATATTTAATAACACATACCTTGACGCATTTTTTTAAGCATTAATGGGATACGCCTGTCCTTCTTGTCAGCAAATTTGTATATAACTTGTTTATTAAAATTTGGCATGGTGGAAATGAATTCTTTTTCTATTGATAACTTTGATAAGGCCGTTAGTCGCTCTTCACACATAGAGTTTTTAAGAAAAGTTTTTATGCGCTTAAGTGTCGAAAAGCTTCGTTCGGCTTCGGCTGTGGTCATGGATGTTGTGATAAGGATTTGTAATAATTTCTTTGTCTCTTCCAATGTTGTATCCAAATGATTCGAAATCAAAAATTTCAGAAAGGGTACTGCACCATGTAAATTTTTCCATTCATTATTTGAATATATTACAGACAGCGCTGTTTTTAGTCGTTCTTTATTTAAAGTTGGATATACCAAACAAGTCAAATTTAGCTCGTTGTCTGGAAATTTCTTAATATAATCAACAAATTTTTCAGAACAAAACAGAGTTGCAGCCACCAGGTGATCTGTAAATGCAAAACGCTCTTTTGCATTATTTATAATTATATCACATACTTCTAAAGCTGCAACACGATGATCTAATTTGTTTCTACTTGGGTGTCTTCTTTTTGCTGTTGTGGGACCATCAGTTCCTAAATTAGATGCTTCATTTACAATGGTATCGATGTTCTGCCGAATAGTGGTAACACTTTTATCGAATACACTTGTAATTCATTGAACTTCTACCGGATCGATCAACCTTTTTTGAAGTTGCATAAATAAAATATCCACGTGTGGCATGACCTTATGGAAAAACGTCAACCAAAAAATAAAAATTGGATCCTGCAGAATACGTCGAATATCTAAAGCCCGGTGGCAAGTTTCTACATTAGAGTCTTCTTCTAACTTCTCCATACACTCTATTAGTGACTTTCTATATTCATACACAACATTGACTGTCCTAATATTGAAATTCCAACGGGTTGGAATAGAACGAGGCATTTTTCTTCCTACAACGTTATTTAATACAGCTACACGTTGAGGCGAATGACTAGAAAATCCAGGAATTGCGTGTAAATTTCCAAAAAAAAAACCCTAACTTGGGAGTTTACTGAACTAGCTTTTAACATAACTAAATTCAATTGGTGTGCATAACAATGTACAAAATGACAATTACTATACTTTTCCTTAATCTTAGCCTGAAGTCCTCCATGTTGTCCACTCATTACTGAGGCACCATCGTAACTCTGCTCAATGAGTTTACTGTTCGCATCCTTTAATAAAGGATCTAATATACTTAATAATGTTTCGGCCAACGTTTGAGCATCGTGTTTTGGTGGTAGCAAGAAATTCCAGAAGTGCTCAACTATATCCCCGTCTTTGGTTATGTAACGGAATACCGTTACCATTTGAAATTTTGCAGAAACGTCTGTAGTCTCATCTGCCGTTACTGCAAGAAAAGGCGCTTCGTCGATTTCTCGAGAAATTTCTTCGTGACATACTTCAAGCATACAGTCCAAAAGGTCATTTTGTATTATTTTGGAGGTTCCTTTAAAAACAGTTGCATTTTGTAGATGGTCACGCAGAGTGTTATCGAGTTCTGCCGTAGAATTAATTAATCCGCGAAATATACCCGGATTTTCAGATGTTTCGGTCTCATTATGACCACGAAGAGCCAACTCAAATGCCCCACAAAACTTAATGCAGTTTATAATTTTAGACAAAACGTACCTGTTTTTTGTTGCCTCTTCATTATATTTTTGAGTGTTTATCCAATAAGTGGAGTCAAGTTGAGCCTGAATATTAACTTTTCCAAATAGGCTTAACTGCATTACATTTGAAAGATGTGTCTTCGAGTTTTCGTGTTTTTTTAAATTTTTCACTTAAGTGCACTAAATCTCTTACCCCCGTCTCCGCCCAGGCATATTCGCCTTTAAACAATACACAAGGAAAACAAAATAGAGCATTTTTTTCTATTACAGCCACAAATCCAATTATTTTTCAAATACATTTCTCTATTAAATTGCCGTTTATAAATTTTACCACGGCTACTACCCGCCACTTCAATATTAATATCCGGCAAAGGGCGGCCTTGCTCTTTTACCCGCAATTTTCCCTTATAAGTAAGCTTCGAGAAATTTTTACTTAATATGTCTTCAATGCAAGAGTTAAAAAATTTTACCTTGTCATGCATATTTCGGATTAAATATACATAATTAAAATCTATTAATTGTGCATCCATCTTGAAGTTATCTATGTCAAAGTTACTGTAGTCCCTAAATCTTTTTACTATTGGGATATTACTTTCATATAAAAAGTCAATTACACAGAAAATTAGGTTATGATCCGATAAGCTGCATTCGACGACACCCGAGTCTTTAACCATAAGTTCATTTTTGACAATAATTAAATCAATGAGTGAGTGTGATTCATCTGAGACTTTAGTAGGATTAACTGATGTAATACGAGGTCATTAAGTAATTTATTAAAAATATTACTGGATCTAGAAGATTCTAACATGTTAATGTTAAAATCCCCCAGAATTATAATATTTGTAAACCCATTTATATCTAGAAATCTTACTACCGCTTCCATTTCAGACAAGTGATCCATATGTAAGTTGGGAGGCGTATAGACAACCCCAATGGCTAATTTGGATTGCTTTATATTAATTTCTAACCATAGCTGCTCTAAGACTGGAGTATCCCCTAAAGGTTCTAGAATTTTACATTTAAGTAAAGACAACATAAACTACTAAGCCTCCTCCTCTAGTATCCCTATCTTTACTGAATAAATTATAACGTGGTAAATCTATTATATCAGTTTGAGTCGTGTCATTAAGCCAAGTCTCGGACAAGGTAAAAACATTAAAATTATAATCCTCAATCAACAGCTTTACGTCATTAAATTTGTTCGTCAATGACCTTATATTAAGATGTCCTAGTTTTAGATTATTGAACTGAATTTTTTGAGGATTATTTCTTAGAGATAAGTCCAATATATTATTTATAAAAAATCACCCTATTCATATTCTTTAAATTTCTTAAAGTCAAAGCGTTTAAAACCCACGTTTCGGGGCCAAAAGTTTGGCCTATACATTTCTTCTTTTTTCTGAAACGGTGCACTAACAGCAAAGCACTTATTTTTAGAATCGCTAGTTACAAGCTCATTTACGTCCACTATGATCTTCTCAAAACCTGGTTTTCTGCTTATATATCCTTTTATGTCCTCAACTTTACATGATCTCTTACATCTGTATATATACAGCCACACCTTTTTCTCAATACCAAAAAAACCGCTGCTATCTGCTTCATCTTCTTCTTCTCCAGTACCTAGTGTTTTCTTAAATCCAGTCCCTCTGTTTCTCCTGTATCTATTTCTTCTTTGGTATTGAAAACCATTCTCATCCTCCTTCATACTACTATCTTCAGGAATCGCATAACTAGATGTACTTTTTTTTTTGCGAGGAGGGGAAATCTTCAGAAAGACGCCTCGCCTGGGTGTTTGGCGGCGAGGTAGTGCAGGATTTCTACCTGCTAAAACCCCTCCCCTCTTCACGCTCCACGCACTGGAAACCGCTTTCGCATTACTTCGGTGCGTAGGCTGACTAGTATCCTTGTCTCTACCTATACATATCTCTGTCTTCCTTTTCCTTCCTCTCAAGAGTTTCTCACGGCTTTATACGCGCGCTTCCAATCTTCCTCCCTACCATTTATCAGATCCGTCATCATATTCAAGGCGTTAAACGGGCGTCCTACTTCATTGTAATAGTCATGCCGAAACTCCTCCCAGTACGAGCAGACGAATAACGTGTGTTCAGCATCGTCTTGCACACCACAATACTTACAAGCATCTGTCTCCACTCTCCTACGCTCAAAGAGATATTTTGAAGCACCCATGCCCCGAGAGAGCTTGGGTTAAGTAATAGTCTGTTTCCCCATACACCCTATCAGTCCATGTCTGAATGTCTGGTATCAGGCGATGGGTCCATCGCCCGTACGTCCCGAGGTTCCACTTATCCTGCCATCTCGTGATAAGGTTTGCCCTGGCTGTCTCCGCATCTATTCCGAGGTATTTCTCCCGCCTTTCTAGTAACTGGAGCTCTATTGGGGGGGATTCCTGATATGACCCCCGCTGCTTCAGTTGAGATGGTCCTGTACGCAGAGCATACTCTGAGAGCTATCTTGCGTTGTACGCTGGCCAGTTTGCTCACTAGCTTTTTCTTCTCCGTTACCGTGTACCATATAGGGGCGGCGTAAAGCATCTGAGAGTGGACTACACACGAGAGTAGCCTTCTTTTTGATGCCCTGGGCCCACCTACGTTTGGCATTAGCCTTGCCAAGGCTCCTATCGTTCTTTCCACTTTCTGCGTGGTTCTCGCGACATGTTCGGCGAACGTAAGCTTTGTGTCTAGCCACTCCCCCCAGGTACTTTATCGCTCTGGATGGGGCAACTAGCGTGTCTTGGACGTTGAAAAATATCGGGGCCACCTTCCTCTTGGTTGTTAGGAGGACCGCCTCCGTTTTTTCCGGTGCTAGTTTGAGGTCTTTTTCTTCCAACCACTGGGACACTCGTAGTAGAGCTAGATTTGCAGTGGACATGAGGGACTCTTCTCCTTTCGCGACTACTACCAATGCTATATCATCGGCGAAGCCTATAAGTGTGACATCTGCTGGTTGTTCCATCCGCAGCAGACCATCATACAAGACATTCCAAAGGGTTGGGCCCAGTACCGACCCTTGTGGAATTCCGCTGTTTATGTTTCGTGTCCGTATGGTATCCTCTGCCTCCATGATGATTTTCCTCTTGGATAGGTATGACGCTATCACATTAATAAGGCTCTCATCTATTCCCCTCCTTCTTAACTCGACCAGGATCTTTTGCCAGGATGCGCTATAGAAGGCGTTCTTAACATCCAGAGTTATGGCCGCACATAGACGTCGATGTGCATGTGTGTAACGGTGTTCTGTTTCTCGAGCGATTTTTATTACCTCGTTTACGGCATCCACTGTTTGCCTCCCTTCTCGGAATCCATATTGGCGTTCAGACAGCCCCCCTGTGCGTGTTAGTTCCTCTTTCAGCCTCTTTAGGATTAGGTGTTCATAAAGTTTGCCCTCCACATCCAGGAGGCATATCGGCCTATGTGCTGCTGGGTTCTCGATAGGTTTATCTCCTTTCCTCAGCAGTATCAGCCTCGCTTTTTTCCATTCTTCCGGAAAAACCCCTCTTCCTGCCAGCGCGTTATACACTGCCAGTGGGTAGTCAGGTTTTTTGGAGACAACCTCTTTGATTATATCCGGAGGTATATTTCCGGGACCTGCTGCCTTCCGCGGTTTGAGCTTGTCACCTGCCGCGTTTAATTCTACTATACTAAAAGGTGTAAATATCACAGTATTATCACAGATAAAGTTTACTGGCTCATGGATCGGGAAGAGGTGGTCGACCACCCCTTCTACGATCTCCATGGCCATTTGGTGTCTGGGTGGGAAACCAGTCAGTCTCTTCATGGCGATCTTGTAACCATCCCCCCAGATATCACAGTCTAATTCTTTGCAGAGCTTTATGCAGCTCGCTCTTTTTGCATTTCTGATAGAGTTTTTCAGTATTCTTTTTACTCTCTCGGTATTCTTCCCATAGAGCCAGGTTTTGCTCCGGCTGTCCGGGTTTCTTGGCATTCCTAGTGTAGGTTCTCCTTTTCCTAATGCACTCTTTTCTGATTTCTGCTATCTCCTCGTTCCACCAATACATGGGTTTCCCCCTTTTAACCCCCTTCTTTTTCGGCATGCTTTTGTCACATATTCCCTTTAGCGTATTCGAGAATCCTTTAGCTGATATTGTGTTCTCATCCTCTACAACTTCATCAATGGCATATTGTAGATTTACGATGTTCAGCTTTCTAGTGTTCCACCCCTGGTATCTCTGCTGCCTTGCTTTGGGCGTTCCCTTTTCTTCCTGGACCTCGAATATGATATATTTGTGGTCGCTGAGAGTTTCTTTTTCACTCACTTCCCAGTGAACGATTTTCCTCGCTATATCTGCCGTGCCAAGTGATAGATCCAGTATGGAGCCGTAGTCTTGCCTTACAAAGGTCGGTGCATCCCCTACGTTCAGAATCGCTAAGTCCAGTTGTGCAATCCACTCCGTTAGCACCCTTCCCCTAGTATCTGTTGCCGTCATGCCCATTGGGGAGACTTAGCATTGAAGTCGCCTACCACTAGCGCACATTCATTCTTCCCCATAATTCGATCCCCGATTTCCTGCAGTGTCACCTCGAGGTCCTCTATGTCCTTATTAGGAGAGGCGTAGCAACCATATATCGTGAACCATGCTGTCTCTACATACGAATGGCCATGCCCTTTCCCTGATCCCTTGATAGCAATGCTAGGGTCCATCACCTTTATGGCCGTATCCTGGTCTTCGTCGTAGACCCAGTCTTTTCTGTTTACTATGGCACTTCTATTGGGCTCGCTTATTACTAAAATTCCCGCTCCTATTTCGTTGGCTGTAGCCAATGCCATGTCATGTGCCGGACGGCTTCTGTTTGTGTTAATTTGTAATAAGCGTAGTATTTTCATTTTGATTTTTACTTCTACATTTTGCCATGCCTGTTCGATGACCTTCTTGGTTACAAATAACGCAGTGGGGCCTATTTTGGCAGTCCGCTGCTTTATGTCCTACTTCGGAGCATTTCAGGCAGTTTTTCTCTCTATCTGGACCGGGACACTGAGCCTTGATGTGACCGTACTGCCAACAACGGTAGCACTTCTGGTCTCTCTTCCTTTCTATTATTCTGCACCTCATCCAGCCTATCTTGAGGTGACCCATCTTCAGCAGTTTTTCCGCTTCGGGTTCTGACATCACCACTGTGGCATTTTGTTTCTGACCAAAAGCCGGTCTAAGCGCTCTCACCTCAAACTCTCCTGGGGTTATATTTATAGCTTTGGAGATAGCCTCCCTGATTTCTTCCACCGTTGAAATATCGTCCATGTCTTTTATATGCATGATCTTTTTCCTGCTAATGTGGGATGCTCTTACTTCCGGACACCTTTCCCTTATTTCTTTCTGTAGGGCCTCGGCTTTTTTTAGATCCGTTTTGGACCGTCAGAAGCAGTTCCCCGTTTTTCGTCTTCTTTACATCCTTCACTTCTACATCAATTTCGCTGGGGTTCACCGCGTTCTTGACCATCTTTAACAGATCTGCATAAGTCGTACCTTCCCTTTTGATCAGTATGGCATCCAGACGTGCCCTCGTAGGGGGCTTAACGTGCTTTTGTTTTGAAGGAGTGTTTTTCCCTACCGTAGAACTCCTCGCTCCTCTCGCTTCCTTCTTCCCTTTGTATTGCGTGACTTGTATGCCTGTTTTGGCGAATATGTATTCACATACCCTGCTTACTGTAATTCCGGTCACACCTTCCATGGCGGGTACAGCCAGTTTCGTCCTTTTCATATTTATCATGTACTCCTTGAGGTCCTTAAAACTTTCAAACATAGTTTTGTCGTCTGCCTCCTCCATCTTCTCCCTATCCGTAATTATTGGATAGTATATACATCTAGCGGTATCAACGAAATTTCCGTCTTCATCGGGGAACCCTAGCGTGTGTATCATCATCGCCACTTGTCCTTTTTTCTTATTTTGTTTTCTGAGGCCTTCTCTGCCTCCGAGCTTGTCAAACACATTCAAACTAGCTTCGCAGTCTGACCGCAAGTATTCATTACACGGCACTACTATGTCGTAGTTTACTGGTGCATCCCAGAGATGCTCCTGTTTTTCCTCCAATCTTGGGAATATTTCGTCCTCCCAATCTTCCTCCCTTATTTGTTGAAAGCTGTCCCATGATTCCTCACGAGTCAGCTCCAGCCTCCTGCTTTCCTTCCTCTGGGCAGTTTTACATTTTTCGCACTGTACACTCGAGTTGTTTCTGCTGACTCCTTCTATTTCCCTGCTAAATTTCTCTTCCAGGTATTTTATTTGTTTCTGGAGATTTATCTTTTCGACCTGCCATACTTCTTTCTCTTTCTGCCATTCTTCTGCCCCTTCCAGCCATTCCTTTGCTTCCTTACTTAGTAGCTTCCCCGCTTCAAGGGCAAGTTTTAAAGTCACTTCTTGTACCTCTTTCTTAGGCTTGTACATCTCCCCAACCGTTCTTTCCAGCAGCTTTATCTCCCTACAGGTTCTTTCAATAGTGCGTAATATGTGTTCGCCAGTGGAAGGTCTGTCATGGCGCTTCTTTTCTCTAGGGGATATCTTTTCTGCCCTTTTACGTTTAACTCGTTGCTCCTTCCCGTTCTCCCCTTCAGAGCTTCCGAATTCCCCTTGGTCCTCGCGATCTGGAATCGACTGCTTTCTCGCCTTAGGGGGTGTCCTACTTATCGAATCCCTTCTAGAGAAAGGGTCCTCCAATCCAGTATCGCTTTTGCTTTCCCTGGCCTGGAGATCCACCAAGGGGGAGTAGTATCCACAGTAGTCGGATGACGGCCCGTCGTGGCCTGCATCACCACCTCTGTTCCGAACCGGTAGTGGGGTTCCGTGCCGCTGCACCGTAGGCTTTTGAGTGTCTTTGGCATTTGTTCCATCAACTCTCGCGGTATCTCTCTTGCCTGCTGTTCCAGTATTCATACTAAATACCCCGGCCTGGCTTCCCACCATGGGTATTGGGCAGTCGTTTGATGATGGTCGGGGGGTGGCCTGTCCGCACACCACCCGCACCGACCAGAACTGGGGTATCCCTCCCCTGCTCCGTAAACGATTGTTCCATTTTGTCGTAGCTCATATTGTTTTTCTTGGCGATACGACCTGTTACCCGCGCCACTGGGTACAGGGAACTATTTTTTTGGTCAGGAAGATGTTCCCCTCCGTGCAATCCTGTTGGTCCACGGGTGCTATTTTATTTCACACCTACCCGCCAGCATGCAGGCATGCTGGTGAGGGATTTCCCCTATCCGCCACCTGGGGACGCGCCCGGTTGGGGTTACAGGTGTCCCCACCGGGATAACTAGATGTACTACTTTCTTTTTGAGCCACCTGGCCACTTTCGATTTCCACGTTATCTCTTTGAGTAGTTACTTGTAGTTTGGGAGTAGCTGACCGTACTTGCAACTGGGGGGAGTATCCACATTTTGGCTGCAAGCTTTAGCATATGTTCGCTTATTTATGGTTACTTGTGATGGGTGCTGTGGTAATTTCCCTTTTCCAAACTGTAACTACTGTTGAGATTGAGGCACTTTGTGAGGCACCTCAAAGATGGGTATATTATTTTGTTGACAGGGTGGACATTCGGGTTTACCCTTATTATCTAAGAGCTTAATCAGATCAATGTTTGTTTCCTTTAGAATTGCGAGATCATTGTCGAGATTTGTTATTTGCTCTTGTAGATTTGTGAAGCTTCTCGTGACGTTTTCATCAATTTCAGTGAGTCTTGAGGAAATTTCCTTTCACTTGATATTGTTGGACAAAGATTTTTGAAAAAATTTCAAAACATATATTTTATATCTCATACGTGGTCCTGACACCTTATTTATGTTACATTTTCTCATACGTGGAGTGAAATAAAATACGATAGCTTGAAACATAAGTTAATTATTAAAAAAATATTACAAAACTCTTATCAAAAATTAATCAACCTACTTCCTAAATAATCTTAAACTATTAAAAGTGTGGTAGATTGTCATAGTAATCCCAAAATGCGGAGTCCATTTCTTTTTTTAAGGGCTTGCAAATGATTATATGTGTCAGCTTTAATTTTCAATCTTACTGAATAATTATTTGTAATATTAAACTTTTCCGACAAATTTAGCCTCTTGATATAATGTTTCCACTCATCTGAGTAATTAAGTTTATACAATATCTCTCCCTTAGAGTTATACATTAGGGACCGGATATCCGAAACTGTCGGATCGCCTACTTTATAGCCAGGTCTGATATTGTTGTAATATTTTATATTAGTTAAGTTCAAAAAATCGGTGTATGCTAAGTATTTCACAATAAATGGTTTAGTTGGGCGGGCTTCCCGACATACGTGGATATAATCTGTTGGTAGGTAGATATCTTTATTTTTTAGTCTTCTCTCAATTAAGCTGTGGGCATTGTCCACTTCCATTTGTGTATGCCCCTTCTCAAGAAAATTTTGATGATCGAGATTTTTCTATCCATGGCCAGTTTCAGTAAAACGTTTGACAAAACTGTGTTCCTATTCTGGTACCCGCAACCATCACTTATTAAAACTATTTTTTTTAATTCAGGATGTCCCTCAATGTAAGTACCCAAAAACTGATAAATAATCGACGCTATATTTGTAGCATCCAAGGAAACTTGGGTTTCATCCCACAAAAAACAATAGACGTCTTTACTCCTTAGATCATACAATGTGTAGTTGTGGACACATAGCTTTTTCTTGTAGTAAACTGCAGAGCACTTTAAAAAAGGAGCGAGTTTAACTGTCTAATGTAAGAGCTAAAACTTGTTCTGGGTTGTTTATTGTGATTTCTTTATCCTTGTTTTTCTGCTCTCTAGCTTTATGTTTGTGCCGTTGGTGCGATTGGTACTCAGTCTCTTCAATGTGTCCATGTTCGTATGCCATACATAGATCGCATTGATCTTTCTTTGGTTTAAATAGGGCGATATTCTGACAATCCATTTCATGCACAAAATAATTTCGAGAAAGAGGTTCTACATTATTTTCTTTGGCATATTTTTGGAACTGCCTGTATATATCATTTTTGTTTTGGAACACCGGTTCTAGATATAATTTGCTAGATGATGAACGGCAATAGTGGCTTGGCAGCTTAGGGATCTCTTCCAAAAACTTTTGTAGAAACAGTTTTCGTTCTTTAATTGACTGGGTAAGTCTTACGCGGGAAGTAGAAAGATCATCACGCTCATTCAAATGCATTCCTGTGTTTTTCTCAGAAGTGAGACACCAGTTTCTTACGGACCATTCGTTGAGTCCTAATGTTGATAGAAACATTTTTTTACATACAGCGAATTTCCGTGAATCTTTTTTTAAATAGTAATAAAAGGTAACTGACCTTCTGGAATTCTCTTTTTGTTTTTTTGCTATTATGAACGTCAACTAAAGTACTAACAAATGCCTTTCTGCTATTCCAAGACGTCATTGTTGTCCAAAACGTATTAAATATGTATTCTCTCTCCTGCTGGGTAAATTCAAAGCAGAGTCTTTTAGTCGTGACACACTTTTTGGAATCACATCTTACACCTAGTTCTCTTGATTTTCCAGACTTTGCATAGCAATATTTTCCTTCAACTTTTTTCAATCCTTCAAATTCTTGTCCTAGTAAACGTCGTCTTTTCTCTTTCATTCTTTTGTTTCGTGTTAAACCTTTAATTTTTCTTCCATTTTCCGTATTACCATCAACAACGGGAGTTTCGTCTTCTACATCGAATAGATTATCATCGAGTTCATTGCCATAATTAGGTGGAATATTTTCAAGTTCATCATCACATTCGGATGTATCTTCTGAGTCTAATGCAGTTTCTTTTTGAATGTTAAAATCAGGGTCATAATCGTTATCTTCTTCATTAGAATCATTATCCAAATTGTACTTATCTATATCACCGCTGCTGCTTGGTAACAGTTCACTATAGCTTTGCTTTTCTCTTTCTTCGGTCCTATTAACATCTAGAATAAACGGTTCTTCTGGTTCTTCTATAGGTTCTTCAATACATCCATTTACTTCGATTTCACTGAATATCTCTATGTTTTCTTCACATATTATATTTTGTGCAAGCTGCACTGACTCGTGATCTTTTAAAATCATGATATCATCTTGGCAATTGAGTGGCAAATCTTTACCAATTATTTCTGATTTTTCTTGAGCCATTTTTAAAATTAAAAGGCTTCTGGCCGACGCCATTTTATCTGGAAAGAAAATAATATACTTTGTTTTAAAATTTAACTTCTATTATGGTGGTCCTTGAAAATGGTTAGGTCAATTATAAGTTACACAAGTCAGTTGACTTAACCCCCTGTTTAAAATAAATGAAGAGTGAAAAATTGCGGCTTTCTATTTCAATGCAAGTGGTTCAAAAGCCGAACTTTTTCCCATATAAATACTCTTTATTTTTTCATAACTTTAGTTCTTTTATGAACCTTTCTATATCGTACCAAAAAATTTGAAGCAGTCCATTTTACTTATTAAATGCTGTTGCTATATTAAAAAAAATGTATGAGCTTTTAGATTCATAATTAATTCTTGGCGTTTTACATTGTTTAATTTGATGTTATAAAAACTATTATGAAGAAACTATCGGAATGAGTATTATTCCAGGTAACAATAAAATTATTTTCAAATAGTAGTAATAATATTCTATGGATTTTCAAGCTTTTTAATTGTTTTGTTGCCGCAAGAGTAACTTAAATTATGCAAACAAAATGTATTTATATGGAAAATAGTTCATGCGTTGAGTCAACCTTCTACTTTTAGATAGAGAGCTGCGATTTTTCACACTATCCTTTCATATTATTTTGAACAGATATGGAGGGTAAACGAATTAAAATTCGACAAAATTATATTTAAGACCACCACATAAAATTGAAACGAAATAAGCATTGTTTATTTAATTCTAAAATTAATCTTAACTAATTATTTAATTGTTTTATACTAGGTGTCTATGAACAAATACGAGTAAGAGACACACGTTATTCGGACAAAACCACTTAAACGCTAACTGCCTATGAACAAATACACGTAAGTGAAACGCCTTAACCGGACAAAACCACTTATCAGAGTAATGATTTTGAGCGTGTGTTTATTGGTATTAATTTAATACATTATTCAATAGTAAATATTTTAAATTATATACTTACCTCTTAACAACACAATCATTTCTTCTTATTAATAAAGTCTAAGTTCTAACACCACATATAAGCAATTTTTTAGGAGCGCGAACTAACTCTGCACTTTCTTATGGGAGAACAGGCTCATACAAGCTTTTGCGCGTATACGGCTGATTCGAGGTTTAGATTATTTCGTATATTTCTAAAATTATTTGTTTTCAGGATACGAGGTTTTACAATTGCATGTGGCCAGTGATTAATTTGGCCAAAAATACCCAATACGAGGTTTTGCAGATTCACCGACGATATATTATTTATTAAATAAAACAGAAAATAAAATATAAAATCAAATGAAACATTTATCAAAATAACAAGCAAATACATATACCTATTAAAACATTTTTTACGAAAAATTAATAAAAACTGTTTAAGCCTTACGTAGCATGTCAGAACCAGGTTTAAACTTACAGTTTCCTAAATCCGATATGCCTTGTTTGACATGTAAAAGTGATGATACATTTGTTGTTTTTAGTTTATTTCTCAAGTCTGTTTTCACCAAATTGACTTGGGAAAACACACGTTCACAAGAAGCATTGGATATAGGCAAACACATCATCGTTTTAGCAAACTTACCGAGGGAATTATATTTAAGTTCATTATCAATATTTTTTAATTTATGTACGTCTCTCCAAAATGTTTCTACATTTATAGTATCACCACTGGATGAAGAACACATTAAATTTTGAACCTCACTGTCAAGTTTCAGTTGACGATATTCTTCATCGATAGCTTGATAAAGTTCTGTGCATATATTAGGGAAACTTTCCATTAGGGGTACTAAAGTACTAAATTCGCTATAAGCGGCTATTTGAGGATCTAAAAATTTTAATTCTGAAAAAAATAATTGGTCAAATGGCAACCTTGACTTTAATTGAATGCATAGTTCAATAATTAGAAAACATCTACATCTTTTTAAAAAATTGTTAATTAAATCTTTGTGAATTTTTAGTTCTGAAAGTCCTTTAGCAACATGAACTCCTAAAAATACATCTCATTTAAATTTAAAAAAAATTATTGAACTATTGGGATCTAATTCTGCAATACTAGACGACCTAATATAAAAATTTTTCATGTAGCAACCCAGTAAACTTTTGTACATGTCAGACATATCCCGATACAACCTATGAATTACACATGAATTTGCCTGAAAAATTATATTAAATTTATTGACTATCGGTAATACATAATCCAAAAACAAAAAAATATAATTTTGTTATTTCGTCATCAAAATTTTTACATAGAAATTCATTTGTAATATTTCTCTCCAAAATATATTGATCATGAAAATATAATTTTAATGCACCCCACTGTCCAAGAATTCGGTTGATGCATTGATGAAGAGACAACCATCTTATTTCATAGTGACGCAAAATGTTATGTTTTTTACATTGCACAAATTCCTGAAATTCAGAAAATTCTCTCTGGCGTTTACTACTATGACTAAAATAGCCATAAACGTCTTTTACTATTTGGTCTATATTCTTAGGTCATTCTTTACAAGCATAACTAACAGCTAGAGCTACTGAATGGCACACACATTTAATAAAAACGCAATTAGGATTTGCTTCCTTTATTCGTGAAACAATACTATTGTTTTGACCAAAAATAACATTGGTGGTATCAGAAGCAAACCCCAAAACGTCTTCTATGTTTAAATTAAAAATTTTTAAACTTGTTATTAATGTGTTAAAAATAATTTCGGCAGTTTCGCCTTCTAATTGTATTGCTGATAAAAATTTAGTTTCTACAGCCGACCTTTCAACTAAATAAAACATTACTGTTAAAGCAAGTATTTTTACAGTACTTTCATCTATTATTATAGAAAATCGAGGTACATCTGAACGCAAGTTATTTAATAATTTTTCTTGAAATACCGGACCCATGACATCATAAATCAGATGTGCAGTTTTCGTTCTTTTACAGGCAAAACTTTTTGCTGTCTCAGAATCATGAAAAGCCTCAGAGATAACCTCACTTAAGTGATCCATTACAAGAAATGGTATGTTATGTTCGGCCAAAAATGCACATATCATCAACTTTTTTTGTTTCTTCTGTGACCGAACCCTTTTTAAAATATTGAGAAATCTGAAAAGTGTAACAAAATCTAAATTTACATTCTTAATAGGCAAAACAAAATTTACCTTTGAGTGTCCACTGTAAAATTTTAAATTATTTTTATGCTTATTACTTGTTGCATGTTCCTTTATGGGCGCAAGCCTACTCAAAATTGTTTAAATTGCATGCTTTACAATAAGCAGCAGCTTGATTTGATTTATCTCTTGTCAACCACGCTGAAAAATGAGGATTCTCTTCTCACTCAGCACGATAACTTTGTTGGTATTTTCTTTTCATTTTTCACCAGTTTTCTATAAAATGCACACACAACACACGTCGCTTTTACGCATTACACATTACCTCATTACCAGTTTTACCGCGTGCGGCGTTACGTTGTCATCTGTGATCTACCAAAATAGTACCAATTCAAATAAGTGTAAAATTTATAATTCGACATCTATCGGAGAGGACTGAATTTATCTAATTGACTGAGAAGTTTTCTCTATAGTTATTTAATTGAGTTCGGTGCTATTCCAGTAGGTGTCTAAATTGAATTTACCTAATTGACTGCAGCAGTCGCAGCAGTTGTCTCTATAGTTATTTGCAGATTGAGTTCGGTGCTACTCCAGTAGGTGTCTTAAATTATCATAGATGGCGATAAAATATAGTTTCAAAGCTGGGACTCAAAAAAATCTAATGAAATCTACTAAAATTATTAATTCTACTAAAATTCTACCGCCCATGCTCATTTGTCTTGAAAATCTAACTAATTTAGTAGTCAATCTACTGAAAACAGTAACCCTGCATACAACTGGTGTGGCAGCACTATAAATTAGCACCAAATTCAAATAAGTATTACAATCTGACCACATACACGCTACATACTGCTACAAATTGGTCATCTTCTGGTACCTATATCAAAGTAATCCCAAACTTTACTTCTTGCTTTAACACTCATATTTAACTCTTTTTAGAACTGTACACTCACTTAAAATAGTTTTTCTAAAGTTAACAAATGAATTCATAGATCACCAACGATTTATTCCCAGCCACGCCGAGCGTTTCATAAAGTTAAAAATGCATCAAAATTTAAATTAGCTTCTCACGTAACCATAACCAATAATTTTTAACACAATAAAGCTCGTTTAGTTTTATTTTATATTTTAAATAATATTTTTGAATAAAAGCAAGATTTTACTAGACATTAAACTGACAGATATTTTTTTACTACCCGGCGGCCGGGTACCCGGTACCCGAAACAGAAGTTGCGTACCCGGCTATTAAAAAAAACTGTTCCCGGTGCATCTCTATAAAATACTCTATCCACATGTAGGAATATCCTAAAATAGCTGAATATGATATGATAGTATGTTATGTAATGAGTTGTATGACTGTTATGAGTTTATGACAGCCGATTAAACGAAATTATTGCATAGCATGTAGGCAACCAATAATTATCATATTGTAGTACATAGTAATTTCCATAAGGTTAAAGTTCCTGTTCAATCTAACCTTCTGATAATTACCACAACGTTTTTACTACCCAAATATTTCTGCATACCTAGATTCAAATAAAGATCATAACACCAGCATAAAATACGTTATAAATTTATACATTTGTCATACCTATACAAAAAAATAATTCTCGAGTCGCTAATTAAAGTATTTCTCTAGAATAAAATTAGTTTTTAAATAATACCTGAATACATCCTAATAAATGTTTACTGATTTATTTAAAAAATACTGGTTTTCTAATCTTAAATTTTTTTAAATACTTTGTAAAACTAAAAAAAATGACAAACATTTTTAGGATCACTATATATTGTTTAAAAATAGCAATCATTTCGTAAGGTCAGCTGCTATTAATTTGAAGTCAGAGAAAGACACAAATTACATCAGCGAATTTTTAATTGTATTTTATTCTCTCTCAGATTACCTTTAACTTACAGCCATGTTCATTTAGTGATTTGATTATGATTAACGGCTTCTTCCTTACTGCCAGTTAAGTGTGAAAATAAAATAGTTTGATGTAAAGCATGATTACATTAATGCGTTGATATACGAAACGATAGAGAACAAACAGAAGTTAGTGAGGTTAGTGACAAGTAAACAATCTGGTAAGTAGCTACTGGTATTTGTATATATTTTCCCGTTCACATGGAAATTTTATGTTTAGTTATCTTTACTTTAAATAGTATTAGTTAAATAAAATCAAACACGTTCCAAAAACTAAATTTAATTCAAAAATATGGGTTATTAAATACAAAGCATCATAACTACGTCGTCGTAATCTAAGTTACGCCTCGCCTAACTTTCAGTCGTCTCTCACTCCTCTACCCAGATTTGTCTAGCAATATATGTATGTATCTATAATACAATGTTTATATGTTATCGGTTCCTAGACTAAACATTCACAAGTGCACTATTTGTCTTTGTTTCATATATGTATTATCTTCAACATTCCTGATAGTTTTTTTTTTTGGGGATTTCGGTCAAGTATAACTAGTTTTATTATTTTTTTCTAACATTTCGGTTTATTACACCATCATCAGAGAACTACAATTAATATAATATTTTAGTTTTTTTTGTGGGGATTTCGGTCAGGTATAACTAATTAAATTTTTTTTCTAACGTTTCGGTTTATTACACCATCATCAGAGAACTACAATTAATATAATATTTTAAACACATAGTTATGGTTATTGTACATTAAAATTTACTTACACTATTAGTTATTAGGAATTTGTTTTAAAGTTTTTTATTACATGTTGTTTGGTTGTCTGTTTTAACGCAACTGAGATATTTTAACATAGTTTGTGTGCTCTTAAAGTTTTGTTTATGTTACAGAGATAACGTTGGAATGTATATGGTTTACTGTGGGTGTTTTGCTTAAATAGTGAATATATAATAAGATAATTTATTTCAAGAATTATTATTTTGTATCGGTCAGATGTAAAAATTGATTTCATGTTGTAATGTACCCCAATCATTTAATTAAGTTAAAGTAGGTTTCGCTTAAATTTTCTATATCAGTGCGATTATTTATGGCGTTGGTATGTCTTTTTATTTGTAGCATTTCATGTATGTTTCTTCGATTATAATTAGGTTCTTTTTCTAATATTTGTATGTTGTTAAAATTAAATCGATGGTTTTGTTCTATGGCGTGTTTGGCTAGTGCTGTCGTGTTTTGGTTTTGAGTTTTTATGCTATATTTGTGCGTGTATATTGATAATAACGGTCAAGAAAAGAAAAAAATATATATAATATTTTAAAAACATAGTTATGGTTATTTTACATTACAATTTACTTACACTATTAATTATTAGGTATTTGTTTTAAATTTTGTTACATGTTATTGGATTGTCCGTTTTAACTAAACTGATTGTGAGATATTTTAACATGGTTTGTTGGCTCTTAAAGATTTGTTTATGTTACAGAGATAACGTTGGAAATGTATACATGATTTGTAGGTGTTTTGCTTAAATAGTGAGTAGGTATAAGATATTTTATTTCATAATTATTTTATATGGGTAAGATGTAAAAATTGAATTCATGTTCTAATGTATCCCAATCATTTAATTAAGTTAAAATAGGTTTCACTTAAATTTTCTATATTAGTACACTGAAAAAACCGACAAAAACGTTTCAAAAAACCACATGGGACCTTCACAGAATAATAGATTAGGCTCTTGGCCATCTAAAATGGCCAATTACAACATTTTTTGGGAGGTCCAACTTTTTTTATTATGAAAAATGTCATAAATCTGTCAAAATTAATTTTTCACACATCCCTCACGATATCTCCGGAACCAATTGAGTTAATCAAGTTTTTTTTTTTTAGTCGATAAAGGAAACGTGAGCGGAGGTGACTGAATTAATTAAGTCTTCATGGAAAGCCTAGTTTTTTATAAAATTAGGTAATACTTTAACATTTATTTTTCTTGCAGTATTTTTTTCAGTAAGCGAAAAACTTTTTTGTTTTAAAGAATTTTGCCACAGTGTATGCATATGGAATAAAATTAACACATCAAGGAAGTTTTTTAAAAAAAAACTCAATACTCTACGACTTATACGTTTCAAGTTATTGTTATTTGAAATTAGGTTTCTGCGGGCAGTATATTTCATGAAGCTTTGCTCCCCCGGCTCTACTGTGCTTTAATCAGTGTGCTATGCGTGTTGTGGGTGCATACTATAAAGTATTATTTTTGACATATCTTTAATATAAATTTTATTTTCATAACCACTTATAAGGTTTTACTTATCATTATTTACATTGCACATTATTTAAAATCCATTATATTTATACATCAAAACCTAAAATTGAATTAAAAAAATACGAATTAATTATTTATTTTAAAATATAAATTTAAAACTTGTTATAAAAATATTTTAAAAATCCTCAACATCGGAATCTGAAAATATCTGGACAGTTCCTTGGTTGCAGCAGTTTACATATTTGCACTCACTGCAGCATTTCAAACCTTGAGCAAAACAGGTACATCTGTTGTTGTTACAGACCCTGTCGGAACATTTTATTGACAAACTTTGACTTACAATATCGGGCACAGGTTCTTGACTAGAAAAAGTTGCCTTCCAAACATTTTCTTCAAATGTCCAACCGTATCGAGTTGGATCTTCCAACTGCATGTATTGTACATGGCTATTGTACCAAATTTTTAATTGATGTAGACACCTAAAAAGAAAATAATTACATGTAGGTGTGTTGTTTATTTTTTAATAGGTATGGGCGATCTAGAAAAATAATTATTACCTTTTTAAATGTCTAAAAGCATGGTCAGTAGGAGGCATCTCAGAAGCTGGCCGATTTGTACTTGTTAAGTCCCATCGCAGTTCATTTATGGATTTTATATTTTTGTTTTTATTCTTGTATAAATAGAGCGTATATTTTACCCCTAATTCCATCGCTTTATCCTCTGACAGAAAAGGAAGGTTTTCTAAATCTTTTAAATTATTTAAATTTTTATATAAAACATCGAATACCGTTTTCTTCCCTATTTTATACATGGCATTAGTTGTGTCACAACCAGTTAGGCAATGAATCGTTAATAATTTCTTGCAAATTTCCTCTCCTAAATTTGCCACAATATTGTTAATTGACAAAAAATGTATATTCTTACTATGTCCTAATTGTATAAATATATTCCTTTGGGACATATATGGTGTTTCACAGTAATAATGTAAAAGCAAAATCAGGACATCAGTATCAACAGATTTTACCAGAGTTGTATTACCTGATTTTAATTCTGATAACACAAAATAAACATTGTACTGATTCTGCGGTTGGCTTCTTGTGAAACATTATTAAATATTTTAAATAAACAAAGAAAATTTGCTTTTAATGTTTCAAAATTATATTTTCACTCTACACGTGTTTCGGCTTTTTAGGCCCTTTTCAAGAGTACAGATGAGGGGTACTCAATTATAATTTGTGTTCCTTGCTTATATATTGAATGTTACATCTGGCAACTTATACTAATAAAAATGGTTTGAAATATTTGTAATTTTTTAGAAAAGTTAGATTACTTTATCTAAAATGTGGTGACCTGCGAATATTTATTGTTCATTTGTAACCGTTTTTTTTTATTTTTGGAAGCTTTCTTAATTTATAATATTTCTAGTATTAAAAATTAGACTTACTAGAAATATTAAAAATTAAGAAAGCTTCCAAAAAATAAAAAAACGGTTACAAATGAACAACAAATATTCGCAGGTCACCACATTTTAGATAAAGTAATTTAACTTTTCTAAAAATTACAAATATTTCAAACCATTTTTTAACACGCTTTTATATTAGCTTCACTTGTATGTTTGCTTGTTTGTTTGTTTGTTTGCTTGTTTGTTTGTAACCGACTCTTTGGACTCGATTTTGACCCACTTTAAACGGACAGATTTAATTGAAACTTTGTACACTTATTAAGAACCGGTAACAATACAATAATTTGATAAGTTTATATCATTATCCTGATCAGGATCGCCAATCCTTTGCTCACGTATCCCTGCGTGAAAGCAAAGGCTTAATATGTCAGTAGATTCCATAATTGTTAATTAGCCCGGTGGTCGAGTGGGTTAAGGCAGTCGACGCGAAACGACAGACTCCTCCGGCGTGAGTTCGAACCTCACGGCTGAAATAAAAAATTTTTTTTTTTTTTTTTCAGAAATATCTGTTGGATCGTAATATGTTATAATATCAGCATCAATAAGCAATATAAATATAGTTTAAAACAACTAAAAAACACGCTTTCATAGCACATCAAACTAAAAAAGTTAAAAATAAATATAGTTTAAAAAAACTAAAAAACACGCTTTTAAAGCACATCAAACTAAAAAGTGAAAAATAATTATTAATATAAACTGAAAATAATAATGAACGAAAAATACTAGTATTATTGTGAAAAAAGCGTGGGGTGCTCGATATACGAAAAATATTGCACAAAGCACCCCACGCTTTTTTCACAATAATACTAGTATTTTTCGTTCATTATTATTTTCAGTTTATATTAATAATTATTTTTCACTTTTTAGTTTGATGTGCTTTAAAAGCGTGTTTTTTAGTTTTTTTAAACTATATTTATATTAGTATAAGTTGCCAGATGTAACATTCAATAATAAGCAAGGAACACAAATTATAATTTAGTACCTCTCATCTGTACTCTTGAAAAGGGCCTAAAAAACCGAAACACGTGTAGAGTGAAAATATAATTTTGAAACATTTAAAAGCAAAATTTTCTTTGTTTATTTAAAATACAAAATAAACATTCCATTGTTAAGCACTAAATAATATGTAAAAACTCAATAAAAATAATACTCATTCGCATTCACATTACACAAAGAAAAGTTTGTTTCTAAATGGCATAATGTATAATATAAGATTACTTGTATTGAATAGTCTATACTCTACACACTTGAGTGGCGCCGCGGTGAGGCGCATCTAGGTTCGAAAAACTCGCAACTTTAAATAACAAAATCTCGAAAACTATAAGTCGTAGAAAACTGAATTTTCCTTGAAGTGTAAGCTTTATTTCATAGACATATTGTATGACAAAATTCCTTAAAATAAAAAAAGTTTTTCGCTTACCGAAAAAAATGCAGCAAGGAAAGTAAACGTTCCAGTTTTACCCAGTTTTACAAAAAAAATTAAATTTTCCATCAAAACGAAATTAAAGCAGTGACCTTCGTCCACGTTTCCTTTATCAATTAAAAAAAGTACATATAATTATATCAATTGGTTCCGGAGATATCATGAGGGATGTGTGAAAAAGTAAGAGAAATTAATTTTGACAAATTTATGACATTCCTCGTAATAAAAAATGTTTGACCTCCAAAGAAATGTTGTAATTAGCCATTACAGATGGCCAAGGATCTAGGCTATCATGCTGTGAAGGTCCCAAGTGGTTGTACCTTAAAAAAATTTTTTTCAAGAAGGAAGCTACTTTTTCCTCGTTTTACGGTGCACTATATGGCGTTGGTATGTCTTTTTATTTGCAGCATTTCCTGTACATATGTTTCCTCGGTTATAGTTAGGTTTTTTTTCTAATATTTGTATGTTGTTAAAATTAAATCGGTGGTTTTATTCTATGGCGTGTTGGCAAGTGCTGTCGTGTTTTGGTTTTGAGTTTTTATGCTATATTTGTGCGTGTATACTCTTTTATATAGATATTGTTTTGATTGGCCTATATAGGTACCATTACAGTCGTTACAGTCTATCTTGTATATAGTGTTAATTCATCTTCGGTTAGTAGTCTAGATTTAAGTTTTGTGAAAAAAATTTTTTTGGTATTATATGGTTTATGGGCTATTTTTATATTATGTTGTTTAAATACGTTTGCTATTTTTTCGGATGCTGTTGGTATGTATGGCATGGACACATATTTATTATTACTTTTATTTGGTGTGTGGGTTGTTTTATTATAGGTTTTGTGTATTCCTTTTTTTATTATTGATTCATAAAAGTGTTTAGGGTAGGAGTTTGCTTCTAGAACTTTTTTGATTTTTTTCAGATTATTTAGTCTGTATTTTGGATGTGAAAGTTGGATGGCACGATCTGTTAGTCTGTTGATGACGCTTTTTTTGTAGTTGTTTGGTGTGTGGGATTTAAAGTTTAAGTATCTTTGCGACCACACTTCTCTTGTGTACTAGTTGGTTTCGATAATACCGGATTTATTATATTTAACTGTTAAATCTAAGAAGTTTATGTTATTGTTTTGTTCTATTTACTTAGTGAATTGTAACCTTGAGTGATAATTATTGAAAATATTAACTGTATACTCTATTTTGTCTTTTGGTAGGCAAATAATGCAGTCATCTACATATCTTTTGTAGAATTTTGCTTTATAGTTTAGTGATTTTATTACTTTATTTTCTAATTACTAAATTTGCTAAAGTGGCTGATATAGGTGACCCAATGGCGGTTCCGAAAATCTGTGAGAAGAATTGATTGTTGTACGTGAAATATGTAGAGTTTAGACATAAAGTTATTGCTTTGATAAATTCGTCTTGGGTAATGGGTGAATATTTACTAGTTTCGGACCATTTATTTTTTATAGATTCTATTGCTAAATCTGTTGGAATATTAATATATAGTGAGGTAACATCAAGTGAAATAATGATATGATCTCTGAGAACTGTCTGGTTTTTTATAAATTCACAAAATTGCCATGAGTCTTTAACAAAGGATTCAGTTTTTTCTAAAAAATTACTTAGTATCTTAGATAAAAACTGTGAAAGATTATATGTGGGACTATTTATATTGCTTACTATTGGTCTTAATGAAATATTTTCTTTATGCAGTTTTGGTAGGCCGTATATGAAGGGAGCATAGCCATTGTGACAAATAAGTTTATGTTTTTTGTTGTTCACTAATTAGGTTTTTTTCTTAGCCATGACTTAATGAGGTCATTAAACTTGTTTTGATTTTTTTTTTGTTGGGTTGTGATTTTCTTTTTTGTATGTTGTTTCGTCATTAAGCATATTATTCATTTTTCTCTCATACTCTGTTTTATACATAATTACTGTTTTATTACATTTGTCGGCTGTTAGTATGAAAATATTTGAAATTTTTGTTAAAAATTTTTTTTGTTTCTTTAATGTAATGATTTAATTGGTTTTTGGTTCTATTATTTGCATTTTTTAGTTTATTTTTATAATTTTTAAGTATTACAGATTTTGTTTCTAATTTCGATTTTATTTTTGTTGTTAATATTTATTAAACCTTGTTCTACACATGTAATTATTTTGTCGATAGGAAAATTATTACAAGGCAGTGAGAATTTTGGTCCCAGACTTCCCAGTCGTGTAGATAATGTTGTCGTAAAAGGTCTTACTTTTGTTTCTTTTTCTATTTATTTCTCTTTCGGTTAGTTTTTCCTGTGAGTATGTGTCACTGATACAGAGATTTTTTTCTATTTTCCATGCTTAAATCTCTGTATCAGTGACGCATACTCACAGAAAAAAACTAACCGAAAGAGAAATAAACAAAAAACGAATCAAAATTAAAGACCTTTTACGACAACGCTTATCTACTATCGACTTTTACAAAAAATTAATGAAAAGACAGAAACCATATTTACAAACACAAAAAACCAAACATATTAAAAAAATCAACAGCCTAATGAATAGAAGAATCAAATGAGAACCACTTGTAATTAACCAAAAGTGGCTTAAAAATTTAACAAAAATAACAGTACCTAATAATGTAAAATACATATTAAGTCTGGGACCAACATTTTCTCTGCCTAGTAATACTTTTCCTATCGAAAAAAAAAATGCAAATGTAGAACAAGGTTTAATAAATATTAACAACGAAAATAAACGAATCAAAAATGGCCTTGCTGAAAAAATATCGATCTCATAGTTAGCAATTATTAAATTATCTAAGAAAACGATTAATCAGGAGTTTCAAGATTACCGAAACAATAATGTTTATATTGACTAAAATAAGTGTAATTAAAAAGTATAAACAATAATAGTACAAATGATTACAATAATTGCGTCGTAATTGAGACTTGTAATATTTTAATATAAGGGGTGGATTTTTATATAACAACTCCCCTCTTTTTAAAAAAAAAGTTGGTGCTGTATCTTGCAACAACTTGTAAACATAATTTTTCTCAAAATTATTAGAATTTAGTTCAATTTCTTATTCTTTTATATCCTCATTGATTCCTACTCTAAGCAGTCGTCTTGGAAAATATTTACCAATTTGTTTTAAAACTCCATTTGTTCAAGGTGGTTGTGGTGGTTGACTATTTGAACATTTACAAAATATATACAAGAAATATGTTTACTCACAAAGGTTCATTTATAACATCATCAAAATTATGATAATACTGATCAAGTTTGTGTTTTCCAATATCTAAATCTTCTGTGTTCAAGTTATTTAATTTTAAAGGCTTTAATTTTAATTTCTTTACGTTATCATTTAAATGTTTACAACAATCATACGGTATAGATACTGCATGAAAATTTGCTTTTAATTCTTACATTTGTTTCGATTTTGGTTATACTTTGGTATTTCCAATATATACACTAAAAGTTATAATAAGTTGTAAAATTGAATTTTATAATCTATTTTGGTAATAGGATCTTGATTTTGACATTTAACTGTGACGGTTAAAGGATCTGATACTAAAATTAACCAGGTATTCTCTTCTAATTCCTGTATATTATAATTTTTTTCTTTAAGTTTGATTGACACGTTTTTGGTAAAATTACTGGATTTTTTAATATTTGAGCTTCATAGATTAAAATGCTATCAATTGGATATGGCAATATATTTGAGCAAAGTTTTGTACCATGATCCAAAGTTTTACAGTTATCTAAATTCATCATAGGTATAAACATTAAAGAATCATTATCTTTAGCTATGTATTTTTGTGAAACACTTAAAATATGATGAAGTCCGGTTCTGGTGTCTAAAATTTCAATAGGCTATAATTTATAAATATTGTAGAGTTCAGGTTCTACTAATGGGAGTTTTGATATAAAAAATAATTTTTAATACTGTCTGAAATGGTTGTAGTTCAATTATTTCAAGATGTTGTGCATCTCACTGCTACCATTGTCTGCTGGGCTCCGCCAAACCCGCGGGTATCAATGTGGACCACCCAGCGACCGGAGGCGTAAGGTCACCCATGTATTTTATATGGATGATCTTAAACTTTATGCCTCCGGAGAGCGCGAACTACAAAACGCTCTTAGGGTGGTCGAAGAATATACGCGGGCAATTGGTATGGAGTTCGGGTTGGACAAATGTGCAGTCGTCCACCTCAAGAGAGGACGATGCGGGGAATTTCCTGAAGATGCGCAGCTCGCAGACGGAAGCATCCTAAGACATCTGGATGCCGGAGAGACCTATACATACCTGGGTGTGCAACAAAGGCACATCCAGGATGTAACACAAATAAAGGAATCTCTCCGCGGCAAGTACAGACACCGCCTCCGAAAGATTTGGTCTTCCGAACTTTCGGGGAAGAATAAGGTGTCTGCAACTAATATGCTTGCCGTTCCGATTCTGCTCTACTCCTTCGGAGTAGTAAAGTGGAGGGTAGATGAGCTGCGCCAATTAGACAGAGATACCCGCAAGATGATGAATGAATATTCACAGAAGTATTCATCCTAGATCGTCCGTTCCTCGTGTGTACCTCCCACGTCAACGGGGGGGCCGAGGACTCTTGAGCCTGGAGTGTACGCATGGCAGAGTAGTACTGAGTATGGCATGTAACATCCTCAGGAGCTCAGATCCCCTCTTGCGGTTTGTGAAACATTTTTAAAGCCAACAAGCCTGACATAGTCCTCCTCGACCATCAACTCAAGGTGATGTATGTCATCGAGTTCTCGGCACCTGCGGAGAAAACATCACCTTGAAGGAGGAGGAGAAACGAACCAAATATCGCGATCTCCGGTACGAGCTCCAAGTGCTGTACCCAGGCTACTCGGTGAAAATGGTCGTCCTAATAATTGGTGTACTCGGAGGAATAATGCCTATGCTGCTCTCGGAACTGAAGATCATACCGGCCTGCCAAAAATCAGCCGAGTGGCTGGCAGGCCAAATACAGAAGGCGGTCATTCTTGGTTCTCTCCTTCTGCTTAGGGCACACGATTCTGGTATCTACAGTCACTAACCCTGCGGGATGTGGGGAGTGGCTGTAGTTGATGCGCCGGCGCGACTCCCGTGAGGCGTCGGAGGCCACGGGAGGACTGACCGGCATCGGATATTCCGAAAAAAAAAAATAAAGGTCTTTATTGATTTATCATGTTTATAAGTGTTTACAAACAGGATACAACATAATGGGCGAGATTCAGAGAATTGGGCAGAGTGCTCAATATCTGTTCTTCCACCTAACCCAAACAAAATAATAATAATAACAATAATAATAATAATAATAAATAAAGGAGAGTGGCTGAGGTTAATGTGCTGGCGCGACTCCCGTGAGGCGTCGGAGGCCACGGGAGGACTATCCAGCGTCGGGCAACCGAAAAAAAAAAAAAAGGAAACTTGAAGTAACATAAGTTAACGCTTTATAAAATTAACAAACAAGGAAGTTTAATATATTACTAGCTGAATAGGTAACAACTATTAAAAATAGTAAAAAACAATATAAATACAGTATAATATAATTTAATATATACACACGTAGATACACATAGAAAATATTGACCATAATCACTGAGTCATCCTCAGAACATTAAATAAATACTTTTTCAACGCTATTTTGAACGTAAATTTGAATTTATCGGGTAAACTATTAACACATTTAACTATGTTGTACGAAAATGATCTCTCAAACATGGCCGTTCGGTGTAGAGGAGGCGTAAGAGTGTTTTTAAAGCGAATATTAACATTGTGAATATACGTTCTAAAATGGATTTTATTGTACAAGTACGGAGGAGATTTATTACGTAATAAGCTATTGAACAAACATATTTTATGCAAATGTCTTCGGTTGCACATACTGAGCCATTTGTTGAGTTTTAGTGTGTAACTAATGCGTTCAAATTTTCTATTTCTAATTAATCTCAGGCAGCCATTTTGAAGTTTTTGGATCCTCTTTGCGTCAAAACTAGACAAACAAGGACCATACACTACATCACAATAATTTAGCTGCGACAGAACCAAAGACTCACAATGCAAAGATTTTAACTGGACATTCAGAACACGCCTGTGTTGATAAATTAGTTTTAAATTGATATAGGCCTTTTGGAGGCTTTTATTGATATGACATGTAAACCTTAATTCCTCGTCTATATATAAACCTAAGTTCCTAACACTATCGTTAAACTTTATTAAATTGTTATTTATATGCAGTGAGTTGTCAAAATTATCTAAAACAAAAATTTCTATCTGCTTTCCTACCTAAATGCTGTTGCTGTTGTTTTGGCACTATTCAGTTTCAAACAATGCTTTTCTGAATATTTTGATAATTCAAGTAAATCATAGTTAATAGCGGCAATTGCTTGCATAGAGTCCTGCAAATTAAAACTAAGATAGATTTGTGTGTCATCTGCATAATAGTGTTGAGAACGGGACAAAATGCTGTGATTCAGAGTATCGAATGCCTTCGAATAATCCAGTAAAATTAGTAACATTATTTTTTTCATTATCAATTGCTGTAAAGATGTCGTCAGTAACATTTAATAAAGCTGTAGTGCAGCCGTGCTCCGGTTTAAATCCAGACTGCGTTGCCGGAAGATTAGAGTTAAATTTAAGATGTTTTCGCAACTGTTCTTCGATTACTTTTTCTAATATTTTAGACAAGGTCGGAAGTATACTTATTGGCCTAATGTTATTTAAATTTGTTGGATTAGAAACTTTCGGCAACGGTATATAGCTTATTTCCAGGGTGGGAAATACAGAGTTAATTAGACAAAAATTAATTATATGAGTGACGTACGGCAAAAGAAAAGGAATGCATAAATGTATTGTCAAGATATTGATACCATCATGACCAGTTGCCTTAGTTTTAATACTGTTTATTATTCGTAGGACATCAGTCTCACTTACAGGTTCAAAGGTTAAAAATGAATTAACTGAACTGTTATTTTTGTAAGAATTTATTATTGACTGATTAGGTGAGAGCTGAGGTACTGAATTAATAAAATGCTTGTTTATTTTATTTACATCAACCAAGTTATCTGGCAGATGACCCTTGTCATTGTTTTTGTTAACACCTAACAATTTGAGAGATGACCAAATATCTTTCTGATTGTTATTATTTAACTGATTTATTATAAAATGACTTTTTTTCACTTCTTATTGCTGCAGTAACCAACCATATTTCACATTTGTTTGTAGAAATTTCAATCAGCACGATATTTGGTTATTTTGTATTTTTTTTTTTTGATTTTATCTCTGTCTACCATCATAGCTTTAATCATAGCAGTCAGCCTTGGTGCGTATGGTTTGGTAACTCTGTAGCTAACAATAGGAGCGTGTAAGTCCAGTAAGATCAATATATTATTGGTTAAAAATTCTACCTTTCCATTCACATTATTAATATCAAAAATATTTTTCCAAGGAATTGATCTAAGATCTACGAAGGCGTAGAAGGGCCACCTTATTATTTTTTTTTGAAATTCCGACTTTAATCTCGGAATTCCTAGATTAGTCGGAATTCCGACTTTTTCAATGTAACAGTTCAGTTCAGTTTTCCCTTCAATTGTAGAAGAATATACTGCACATTATTAGTTGCAAGATTTGCTATGGGATTTTTTTGATAATAAAATTTATATAAACAATAACTTAACAAAACCCATTATTAATTGTGTCCAAGAACATGGTGGTCACATAGAACATTTGAATCGTCGACGTGAGATATAAGTAGTTAAGAATAATTTTTAAATGTATTTTTCTTCTCAAATTGTTCAAGATTTATGAAGTTAAATAGTTTTTAAATTGTTATGGTTAACATTTTTATATGCTAATATATTAAATTGAATTACGCTTAAATATGTAATTTTTGCTGGTTCCTCTTAAGGCAGGACTGCAAAAGTGACACCTAACTCAAAAACCAAAAAACCACTGAACGGGTTTGTAAGTAAATTTGGCCTTCTGATATTTTTCTATGGCATTTTAACTTTGCTTATGGTATGCAAAGTTAGCTCGTTTATAGCAATATGATTTGGAAATGGTTGGATTCGATATACAACATATATACGTCTTCGTAAAAACTAGTAGGAATTTTAAACATTTTAATTACAATCAATTTTAATCAGATCTTTACGAAGACGTAGAAGGGCCACCTAATTATTTTTTTGAAATTCCGACTTTAATCTCGGAATTCCGACATTAATCTCGGAATTCCGACTTTAATCTTGGAATTCCGACTTTAATCTCGGAATTCCGACATTAATCTCGGAATTCTGACTTTAACCTCGGAATTCCGACTTTAATCTCGGAATTCCGACTTTAATCTCAGAATTCCGACTTTAAACTCGGAATTCCGACTTTAATATCGGAATTCCAACTTTAATCTCGGAATTCCGACTTTAAACTCGGAATTCCGACTTTAATCTCGGAATTCCGAATTTAAAGTCGGAATTCCGAGATTAAAGTCGGAATAAAGGTGTATCTCACATACACGACTGTGTGACGACCGTGCTGTGTCGTGAACAGGCCGGCGTACATTGGCGGAATTATAAAACTAAATAGTCCAAAACTTAACTAATTTTGTAAAATAGTTACAAGTATTTTAGGAAATAAATAACTCTTTCTTGAAATTCCTGGGTATTTCGGTCAGTGGTTAAAATGAAAAGATTTTTTTTTAAATAATTTATTATACAGGGAGTTTTTGAAAAGTATGTCAATCACTTAACCATAGATTGGGGGTATCAAAAGAAGTTTTAACCAAATTTACCTCTAGTCGAAAATGCCCCCATGGAGATACAGCCTTCTAAAGTTGAAAATAAAAAAACTTATTTTTACAAATATTGCACAAATGACAAAATATTATTTTTAAAATTTCGGTACACTAAAACGTATGTTGAAAAGCAATAGTTCACATTAAAAACAAACATTTTGAAAACATGCTTGCTAAGGGGCTCATTCAGGGGAAAGCAACACTCATTAACCTCCCCCTTTTTTTAGTGGTACGCCCATGATTTTTTTGATACATGTATATTATAAGAAATTTAATTATACAACTTTTTTGTATATAACGTTTTTTTGATTTGAGTAACCATCCTTAAAATAAACTGAAAATCTGAAAGCATGGCATGCTAAATAATGAAATGGAAGCCATTTCGAGCATCTATGTAAATAATATTTAAAAATAAATAAACAGCTCTTATGAAAGATCAAAAACAAAACTTAAAAATAAATTAAAATAAGACATTTTATTAAAACTTTATTTCAAAAGGTGTTCGAAAGGGCTCTCATTTCTTTATTTAGCATGACTTGGTGTCAGCATTTTCAGCTTTATCTTAAAAATGGTTATTCAATCAACAAAATCCAAGACACAAGAAAGCTATACAGGGTGATTGGTTATAAATGCCACCCCTCCTTAACTTCATTATTTTTTAATTCAGAAAAAAAAAATATATATATATATATATATATATATATATATATATATATATATATATATATATATATATATATATATATATATATATATATATATATATATATATATATATATATATATATATATATATATATATATATATAGATATATATATATAGTTGTATATCGATTCCAACCATTTCCAAATCATATTGCTATAAACGAGCTAACTTTGCATACCATAAGCAAAGTTAAAATGCCATAGAAAAATATCAGAAGGCCAAATTTACTTACAAACCCGTTCAGTGGTTTTTTGGTTTTTAAGTTAGGTGTCACTTTTGCAGTCCTGCCTTAAGAGGAACCAGCAAAAATTACATATTTAAGCGTAATTCAACTTAATATATTAGCATATAAAAATGTTAACCATAACAATTTAAAAATTATTTAACTTCATAAATCTTGAACATTTGAGAAGAAAAATACATTTAAAAATTATTCTTAACTACTTATATCTCACGTCGACGATTCAAATGTTCTATGTGACCACCATGTTCTTGGACACAATTAATAATGGGTTTTGTTAAGTTATTGTTTATATAAATTTTATTATCAAAAAAATCCCATAGCAAATCTTGCAACTAATAATATGCAGTATATTCTTCTACAATTGAAGGGAAAACTGAACTGAACTGTTACACTGAAAAAAGTCGGAATTCCGACTTTAATCTAGAATTCCGAGATTAAAGTCGGAATTCCGAGATTAAAAGTCGGAATTCCGAGATTAAAGTCGGTATTCCGAGATTAAAGTCGGAATTTAAAAAAAATAAGGTGGCCCTTCTACGCCTTCGTAAGTTTTATATATAGGTTCAGACCTTTCTACACATGTATTTAAGCTACAACAAATAAAGTCATGATCACTTACCTCTTGAGCTGGCTCAACATTTATATCTGAGACGAGGTCTTCAGAAGATGTTATAATGTAATCAACAAGGGAGGCACTTCTATAATTCTTGTTGCCTGATTAATAATTTGTTTAAGACCTAAACCATCCAGGGTGTCCATTAATTGACTAGTCATATAGTTATCAGTGTTGAGCAAATCTATATTAAAGTCACCTACACATAATATATGTTGTACTTTAGGAACAATAAGTGACATGGTTGTTTCGAAGGTATTTAAAAAAGTTGGTTACATTAAGGTTAGACGGTCGGTAAATGACTCCAAAAGCAATATCTGCACTTTGTACTTTAATTTTGATCCATATTTGTTCAATAGCATTGCATCGCCTAGAAGTCAAAACCTTGTACCTCAAAAAACACAATTTTTCAGGAATCGAAAAAAAAAACTATTTGTTTTTTGGTGTTTTTAGATAAAAAAAGAAATGTCATTTTTAAAAATGTTAAGTATAGGGATGTTATAGGAATATTAATAGAAAACAAATTTCAATATTCTATTTTTACATCTGTATTGGGAAAAAAAGGTAAGATACGAGGTTTTGCACCATAATACTTACCAATTTGTATAACATAAGAGGTTTTAATATATAATAAAAAATTGATTACGCTGAATACAAACTACTTTGAAAATTGATTTTTGCAAAAGAAACTTGTAGGAAAAAAATTTTATTTATATTAATAAATTTTTAATACAAATTTGTGTAATATCAAATAATAGAAAAAGTATTAAGATAAAAAACATCACCTCTATAATATAAAATTATACATTGGTAAAAACAAAAATAAAAAAACTAATGAAGTAATGAGTCGTAAAACCCATGGCAATCCTCATGAATAACAGACTTTAATACCTGTAGGTGACTATACTTATCTTTTTTTAAGGGCAGTGAGTCTTTATATAATTTTGTAATATTTCCAAAATTACTGGATTCACGTGCTGGCATAGGAAGCCATACATCATCGAAGTTAAGTTTATATTCAATTCCTGTTTCTTTGGAATACTTCAGCCCTCTTAAATCAGTCATACAGGGGTCATCAACTTTTTTCCCTGGAAAAATTGAAGTATAGTATTTAAGATTCGAATAATCATTAAAGAAGTCATGATTTACGTATTTCACTTTATACGGCCGTTTTGAATTTTTTTCGGGCCTCTTCAATAAGTTGTACATAGTTTGATGGTAAGTAGTGGAGTAAATATTTCTATTTTTCTTTCTCATTTCAATAGTTGAGTGCACACTGTCGCATTCCATTTGCGAATGACCTTTTACAAGATGCTTTTGAATTATGGTACTGTTAGTATTTTTGCAAAAATGTTGCAGGGCATTAGACAGGGTCACATTACGATTCTGTGCGTTACAACCGTCGCTGTAAAATATTTTGGTTTTTTCTTTATTCTCATCATCAATTTCTTTACTTAGGTGATCTATTAAACATGAAGCGAAGGAATTACTATTCATGTCATACCTTCTCCTTCATGCCACATGTAACATAAAACTTTATCAGTCGCCAAATTATATATTGTGAAATTGTGACATGCCAGTTTCTGTTTGAAGTAGACCATTCCAGCTTTTACTTGAGGTACTAGTTGAACGGCTTGGACATCCACCGTGGAAACACAAACATTTCCTGCTAATGCATTTTTCCTGTCTCTATTTTTCTCTTGTCCGAGCTCTATCTTTTTTGTAAAATGTGTGCATTGTATACATCAACAGTTATATTTCCCAATTTAAATGCAAAACAAAGGTGGCACTAATCTTTACGAGGATGGAAAATGTCTATGCTCATGTTTCTCATTTCCTTGATAAATACAACTTTACCAGTTACGAATTCTGGAGTCACTTCTTTTTTATACAATTCGTATATTTCTGTATATGACTGAAAGATCGTCTCCAAGTACATTTTGTTAGTTGTTGATCGACAATAATGTGAGGGTAACTTTGGAAGTCGATAAAAAATTCTCTAATTTTAACTCGTCACTCAGAGTTAATGAGTTTTACTTTATTGGGATAGGTGGTAATTGATTTTGTAATGCCAGAAGAATGGCTGTCTGCTACCCAGTTATGTACACTCCACTCACCTATCCCAAGAGTGAAGAGAAACATTTTCTTACAAACGGGAACTAACGAGTTATTTACTTTCAAATTATAAAAAAACTCGAACTGCGCCGTGACTGTTTTTTGGTAGTAATTTGCATAACTGGTTTTTTATGCACCAAAGTTGCAATGAATATTTTTCTTTGTTTCCAATCCGTGTTTGACAAAAATTGGTTAAAAATGTCTTGCCTTTGCTCCTATGTTATGGAATCATATTGCCTTTTCCCTTTAGAATTCATGCATTTTTGTGAAATGCACCGCGTCTTCATCTGCTTTGCCTCCCTTAGAACATTACTCTTCGATCCATCTCTCTCTCGCTTTTTTTGAGGTGTATTCCTGTCCTCTCATTCTTAATGTTTTTTGTTTGTTTCTTAACCAGTTAGAAGGATTTGAATTGCCCTTTTTAGCACGTGACTTTTTTGCTTTAGTTTTATTTTCTGACAATTTCATATTATTTTCTAAATCATTATCCTCTTCATTCGATTTTCTTATTGCTTGTTTAGTATGTTGCTTAGACTCTCCTTCAAAATCAAATTCAGAGCCACTAGACGGATGATAACTGGACTCTTGAGTCTGGAAAAGGTTCTTCAAAGCTTTCATCCGAAATCTGCATGTCAGGTTGAATATCATAATTTTGAAAAATCAGGACATCTGCATTTTTTCGCAGGTTAATAGAGATAATTTCTTTGTCAATTATATTATTATTAAAATTTGTATTCTTAGTACATTCCATATTACCACTTGTCGAAAAAGAGGTAGATGGCTGCTCACTGGAAATGGTTGTATCCATTTTTTTGTTTTGTTTTGTATTAACATTTCCTGTATTTTCTAAGGCCATTGCCATAATTCGAGCACCCCGACTTGCCTGTAAATTAATATAAATTTAAAGCTCTGGTGACGAAACCTTATTTTTTTTACAGTTTTACTGCTAAAATCTCGTATCTAGTATTTTACGAATATTAAGATTGTTTTTAGAATGCTTGAATAAATCAAATACCTACATGCAAGAAAATACAAGAACTTGTTTACTATACCCTAGCGTGCAGGAACAAAAACTTTGATTAACATAACCTAAACAAAAAGAACAAAAACTTTGATTAACATAACCTAAACATAAAATTGACTATTTTATACTTTTTTCTTAATAAACCGAGAAAATATACTTAAGTAAGCAACAAATGAACTGAGTACTTACCATTCTCGCAAATCATATAGACTAATAACTCAAAACACCACTGAAAATTGCCGCAAACAAGAAAATAAGCGAGTGACACATAAATATGTGGAGATACAAGGATTTGTAATCTTACATTGAGATACAAGCTTTTGAATTTTAGGTTGGGCATGCGTAATATTCACAATATCGTGATAAGAGTTTGCAGGACAAAATCATTTATTTCGCAACACTCGCAACTCAATATCGACAAAACTTGAGATACAAGGTTTTGACTTCTAGGCGACGATTGCTACTTGGTAATATCTCATATTTAAATTTTGATTTAATATAAATGCCAACGCCTCCACCTCTTTGAGCTATATTTTCTCCCCGATCAACTCTTACAAAATTATAATTCTTAATTTTTACAGCGTCATGATCAATATTTTTATTAAGCCACGTTTCACTAATACCTATTATTTCAAAACTGTTGTTTTCAACAATATCTTTAAAATCATTTAAATGTGATAATAAAGATCTGACATTAAGATGTGCGACTTTTAACCTACACATATTAATTGTAATGATGTTCTAAAAACAAGAAACACACACACACACACACACACACACACGCACACACACGCACACTCGCACACTCGCACACTCGCACATACGCACACACGCACATACGCACATACACACATACACACATATATATATATATATATATATATATATATATATATATATATATATATATATATATATATATATATATATATATATATATATATATATATATATATATATATATATATATATATATATATATATATATATAAAATTAGGGAAGTGGTACCCGTGTGAGTCCATAATACTACGATTACTGGTTTAAATAACAGGTCCTTTATCTCACAAACTCTTTATTAATGCTACCGGTTTCGTGATATTTATACTAAAGTATTACCACATCTTCAGGCAACAAGACTAAAAATTGTTAGAAAACATTAGAAGAAAATAAATTGAAGAAAAAATTGACGAATATAAGGTTAAAATTGTAAATATAAAACTTACGTTAAAAAATACAAATATACAAAGATTTGTCCACATTTAAAAAATAATATACAGCCAAACAACAAAATACATCACTTTGAAAAAAATTAATTTTAGACTGTAAAGTTAAAAAGTTAAAACAAATTAAACTGTCTACAATATATAATCATCTGTTCATAGACTAGTGACGGGTGAATGTGGGGACCTCTATCTTAAAATACATATAAAGTGGTGCTTTCAAGTTATATGTCACCATGTGAGAGTTTTCTTAGTACTATATTTAATAAGAATTAATTGGAAGTACATATAAAATTCAAAAAATAGCTCAACAAAACCGCAACAACCAATACCATACCATATTTTTGGGGTTTGAGTATTGGTTGTTGCGGTTTTGTTGAGCTATTTTTAATTTTATATGTACTTCCAGGGGTTAATTCTTAATAAATATATTAACCTTAAGAAACCCCCCATGGTACATATAACTGAAGACCACTTTATATGTATTTTAAGATAGAGGTCCCCACATTCACCTGTCACTAGTCCTCATGAACAGATGATTATATATTGTAGACAGTTTAATTTGTTTTTTAACTTTTTAACTTTACAGTCTAAAATTAATTTTTTTCAAAGTGATATATTTTATTATTTATATATATTATTTTAAATGTGGACAAATCTTTTATATATTTGTATTTTAACGTAAGTTTTATATTTACAATTTTAACCTTATATTCGTCAATTTTGTTCTTCAATTCATTTTCTTCTAATGTTTTCTAACAATTTTTAGTCTTGTTGCCTGAAGATGTGGTAATACTTAGTATAAATATCACGAAACCGGTAGCATTAATAAAGAGTTTGTGAGATAAAGGACCTGTTATTTAAACCAGTAAACGTAATATATATATATATATATATATATATATATATATATATATATATATATATATATATATATATATATATATATATATATATATATATATATATATATATATATATATATATATATATATATATATATATATATATATATATATATATATATATATATATATATATATATATATATATATATATATATATATATATATATATATATATATATATATATATATATATATATTGTATATATATATGTATATATATATATATATATATATATATATATATATATATATATATATATATATATATATATATATATATATATATATATATATAGTCGCCTAGATGCAAAACCGACTATATCCACTTTCTATAGTTCCGAGAAAATCTGACAAAATCCCAGATTTAAAAAAGTACGCAATATTTTAATAAAAAGACTGCACGTATCATTAGGAGGAGGTAGTGTCATGATTTTCTAAAAGTCCTGACAAATGTGGGTTGCAGGTTTTCACAATTTGTTAATTTTTCTTTTGGATATAGCCGGTTTCGCTTCTCAAATATGAATATAGCCGGTTTTGCTTTCAAAATTTAAAACTATTAATAATAGGCAAGTTAATGATGGATAATTAAGTGCTCCTTTATTTTGAAAATAACAATAAAATAAATGTTTATTCTGTAATAAATTATAACAAAACAAAAGAAAATATATAAAAACTAAAAAAATAATGAATTCACCAAAGTTCAACTGACGAAGATTAAATGAAATTGTCGTTATCTTCCACAGGCTCACAAACACTTTCATCATCGTTTTACTCCAGTTTATCAGAGTTTTGTAAACCCAAAATGTCTTTATAGAAAGTAATATTCAAAACTTTATTTTCTTCCTGCCATTGATTATCAAAATGTTTGAGGAGCAGTTCATTAATATTTAAGATGTAATACTACCGGATCAATCATGGCCACCGCCTTCCTTCGTTTGAAAATGGTTTTACTGACGTTTATATCAGTTTTATAATTCGGTTCACCCTGCACTTGTACCAGACCTTTTGAATTTTTTTGTAAAAATTATACGCTTGCAACAGTTTATTTTGAAATGTAAACTGTTCGTAGATTTTATAACACTTTTACAAGTTTCCTTCCAATTATACGCCAACCAGTCTATTCCCAACTTTTTTTAGTGTGCCTAAATTTTGAAACGTTTCATAATAATAATCTGGGTGAATAATGGTGTCTTGTTTTTTCAGTATTTTTTCAATCTTTCCAAAAACCCTATCCGGGGGAATAAATGAATGGCCAGTAACAGGAAATATTAACTGTAGCTTTTTTATATTATCAGGGGCAGCAGCAAACCACTTCACGCACATGCTTATCATGCAGCTATTTTTATTCTGCCCCCCCACGGCCGTCTGATACCAACCTTATTTCAGAGGTATTATCCTGTATTTCCAATTTTGTTAATGAGTCGTATACAGCTGATACTATTTCATTCGAAGATTTCGGTCTATCTGTCTCTAACCAGGTGTGTATAAAGACACAGTCTTTTTTTAAACTTTGTTTTGAAGATCCTTTCACAACAGTGAGGTTGTATAAATATAGCTGCCTTTTGTAGTAGCAAATTTGGTCTGGCACCTTAGGTAAAACTAAGTTTTTTCACAATCATAAGATAAAGTTATCAAATCATCTCTTTCTTTTAGTAATTCAAAAAAAAATGCTTTTGCTCATTGTTTGTGAAGGTTTCTTTCAGTGATTAAGGAGGTTTTAGTTTCAATAATCCTTTCATGTTTTATTCTGCTTGAAAGTTCTAGGCATCTAGAGCACACATCAACACGAGGACTATTAAAACCAATGTTAAACTTTATGTTAAAAATAATTCTAAAATATGATTCCTTAACTTTCAATTGAAAATCTTCAACAGATGTATGTAGAGTCTCCAAAGTTTAGATATGGATAAATCGCTTGAAATATACTGGCGAGCCGATCTTCCTCTACAATAGTGTTTTTCAATGACTACAATATTTTTTATAAAATCTATAACAGATTGTTTTCTATGTAAATAAAATGTTGATGTATGGTCATCACCTCTATTTTTCTTTTGGAGTTTCTCCACTATTTAAAAAACGCATCATAATACCCTCTACTCTATGCTTTGAAAGGCCGAGTGTCTTTAGAAAAGCATTTTTGCATACTGGTATTATGGATTTATCCTCTTTTCTAATAGTGTAGCTAATTGACATGGTACGTTTACGATTTCCAGTAGGATTTCTAATACGCTTTGTAGTAGATACATTACAAAACTTAACAATAAATGCATCCTGACTTATTTTGTTAGAAGTTTTATAAAATACAGAGTGGAAATGTTTCAAATCTTTCATGGTCAAAGCTGCACATTTGTACGATTTAGTATTATGTCAGCATGCAGAAATTTCTGGTAAATTTTTGGGTTTATATCTAGAAGATACAAGATTAAGGTTAGGGTTAACGAAAATACGAAAAAAATATGTTTGCGACCTTACCTTTTAACTTCTTCTATTGTTCGTTTCCAGTTCTCTTTGCTTACAGACCTTTTTTTTGATGTTCCTTGGGGGTTTTCTATCACTAATGAGTGGTTCATTTTGCAATATTTTGCGAAAATTGCACACAAAACTCCACACAACAATGTACTAGTAATTGAAAATCTTGATTAATCAACAACAACGTTACAAACAAAGCACTAACAGATTAACCTAGTTTTGCTGCAATACTTCAATATCTCTTGATCTCTTTCTATATAAAATTTCCCAGAAACGTATGTGCCAATTAAAATTTCAATGGGACCTGCGCCACTAATGTCTTCTAGTCTAACGTTCAACCTTCTCAATTCTTCTGACGGCCGATAAAACATAGGTGGAATGTCTTTACAAATTACTGGCTGGTCAAGAACTTCAAACGTGCATGAATAGTTACCATAACTTAAACTAACATTAAAGCAATCATGTCTTTATTCTTGTTCTCTGTATTTCTCTTTGCATTTTGACATAAAGGCTACTTCTTGGGTTCTTGACTTTAAAATGTACGACTTTTGTGAACCGCTGTCAATAAGAGCCCTAACTTCACGCGAACTGTGGTCACTACTTATCGTTACATATTGCCCTAGTAGCACCATCTAGTCCAATAGACGTCCAGTGGAGGTACATGTGGGGACATACAGGAAGTCCTATGGATGTACACAAATATCCATGGACACCCGAAGGACGTAAAATTGTATTACGTATGTGACAACTTCGAACATTATTTGGATGCCTAAGAAGGACATCCATATAACGTCCGAAGAAAACTATATATGGACTTCAGTAGAAAATTATATATGGATGTCCATAATGCACAACAGGAACCGTCCATTTAACATCCCTAATAAGTACAACACTGTCCTCTGAATATCCAGTGGATGTCCTTAGCAAACCTCAGGATATTTTTTTCTATTCAATGTACTTCCAAATGTGACAACCTTAGACAAGATTTGTACATCCCCAACGGACGTACATAATGTACATTATATGTACATCCCACGTTAAGGCTGGAATTTTACCAGATATCCAGTATAAATCGTTTTTTTACTTCTTTTTCTATCGATATCAAAGAACGAAAACAATTGGCTAATTTTAAGTAAAATGCTGATATAATGGGCGAAATCACAGACAAAGCTGATTAGTCTACTTCTTTATTAATACCGAAAGAAACACTTATTCATATTTGGTATTAAAAAAGGAAAAGTAGGCAACAGATTGGCTTATAATTTTACCTACATATTATTTAAAATAAGTAAATGATTTTCATTGTATCAAGAAAAAGAGCTGAAAACGATTTATATTTTATGTCGGATACTTGGTGAAATTCCAGCCTTAATACTCATCGTCATTCATTATGTGATCTAGAGATAAATGCTCAAATATGATCGTATTTGATAATCGAGAATATTGCATATTTATTAAATCCATTTAATGCCCAAAGAACAAAACTATTAATTATAAAATTCACTATAGTTCAGTTTCTAATGATAACAGAGTTGCAAGATATGTATATCGAAATTCTCCAGAGTTTACTTTGGTTACACATTTATATTAGTACATTTATTGCTTAGTACAAGTTGAGGAACTCATAAAAATAATTTACAGAACTATGGAAATATTAAAAAGAAACTGTGAATTGAAATCAATAAGTTAGATATATATTCGTTAATATGTATAAAAATACAACATAAAACGTACAGCTTTACTGTGTAAAATAATTCATAAAACATTTAACCTGCATAACTCTGCAGTGCTCTAAATATGTAAACAATAAACAGATAAACATCAAATAAATGATAAACAGGTAAACATAAAATAGTCAGAATTACTCTTATTAAAATACATTCCTACATTCAAAAAATAATAATTTTTTTTAATTAAAACTAAAACAAAATCAGTTATCATACTACTTCATTCTTTTCTCTTCCACTAAGGCTCTTTCTTTTGCCCTCCTTAGAAATTTTTAATTGACTCCTCTATATCTTTAAAACTGTACTTTGAAGTCATTTTATTCTGAAATATGCTGTCTAGAAAATAAAACAACTATATTAGTATGTTAATATAATTGTAGGGTGTTTTGGATTAACTAATAGATTTTTTTTTCAATATCTTAATATTTTAAGTCTAGCTATTATTATTTCAACTGGTAATGAGTTTATTATTGAATAATCTATAACAATACTCACCAATTTGAAGATTGGTGATTTTTTTTCGCATACAATATGTTTCCCTTTTTGCCCTTTCCAGCTGTATTCTGAGGCCAACTGGTTTGATATAAGCCGACTCATTACTCTTTTAATAAACTCGTCGGATGTGTCACCCCCTATTTTCGACAATTCAGTTACCTAAAAAAGAAAAGAAAAACTGAAATTACTCCCATTTTTATTATTTTCTGGAGATAAGTCTGGATTACATATACAAAAAAATAAAAACCCATTTATAATTTCAAATTCATATTCTAATGAAAATCAAGTTAACTACAAAATTATATCTTTACTAACGGAATTCTTCATGTTGTCTTCATCTGTCAAATATTCTTCAAACTTAGCGAGTTCTTCCTCTGTTTGTGAAGGCATGTTAATCAAAGTGAATACACTTTCAGCATTACATGTCACTTCATTAGGTAATTTTAATTTTTCTAATGTAGACTGTATGTTAGACAATGTTGCGCTCATTATCGTAATTTGTTTAATTGTTCGTTTAATAAGGTCTGTAAAAAAACATTGTTATCGCCAATATAGATAATACCTAAATTCATTCATACCAGTTGGGTTTTCGGGTAATGGACATGTGCAAATATGTTCCTCTTCTTCAATTCCAGAATTATTTGTGTTCCAAGTTTAAAAATTATAAAAATTTATTACATTGTTAAGTTTCCCAATTACATATTATCTATTACTATCTAGCAAGAAGGAAGAATGGCTTTTAATAAGTTTTTACATGCGTAAACACTAGTCAATTGGTTTTGAACAGTACAACACATAACAAACAGATATTACATTTTAGAAACACTACCGTCAACATCTAGCAATAAAAAAAATAGTAACCTATTTATGATAAAATCAGTTGTTGTTAATTATGCAAAGCCTTGAAAAATAGTACATCACTTTACATTATTTTGTAAATTCAAAAATGTTACGCAAGATTAACAATAATAATAAAAATGCTTAGGTTATTACTAGAGCCCGGATCCAAATGTTACAGTGAGAATATTGTCATGGAACATTTTGTAAATGTCACATCCAGTTACCTCTCGAAGTACTGTAGAACGATGGATAAATGATTTCCCGGAGTTAGAGTCTGATGGCACAGCAGTTCGGTGCAATATTTGTGAGAAAATATGATCATGTAACATTCGGATCCGGGCTCTAGTCGTTACATCTCTTAAATAAATAGTATTGAAAATAATATTTAGAATTTGCCTTCTCTTGACCCCCAATATTGACGGTATGTTAGACTTCAGAATTAAATTGGGTTAGTGCTTGTACAGAGTGGTCTAAATTCAATAGATTTAAGAATTTAAGTATTCGGATTGAAGTTAACGTGTCCTGTAAAGGGGAATTAGCTAAACTTACATAATGTTAGGAAAATATATGTGAAACTTACTATCTCTCATCTCATTCTTCTCCTTGGATTTAGTTTTATTGTCTGAAATAAAGATTACTCTTACCATTAGGTGTCTTAGCAATTAAAAGTGATAACATTTATAAAAAATTTATACATATTTACATAAAACTTAACATTCAAAAATTAAGCTCTGGTGAAAATGAAGTAATGTTTAAGTATCTTTGGTCCATCACTGGATAAACAGTTGTTTATCCAATTAACATTATAAGTAAAAAGAGCAAACAGTTGTAAAATAGCGTGTGCATATAAAAAATAACATCAATGTGAAGATCAACCAATCATTGATATCCCAGTTTCTGTTTTTATCCATAGTCTTGAATGACAGTGATGTCATTCAGAATATCTACTTTTTCTTAGGTTTCTTTTTCATGGAGTTAATAACACTATTTTAAATTCCGAAGTACTTCAAAAAGATACCCTATACATATAGACATATATTTTTTATGAAAAAGATGTGCAACAAGCTGATACTTCATATGAGAATGAAAGTCTGTCTAGTAAAGAATAATCAGAATGTACATGCATGGTTGCCACTGTTGCAAATTTATGACAGTCAGTCACATTTTGTATCTAGGGGACTGCATGAGCTTGACCGAATGCTTTCCTATTTAGTGTTTTGAAATGAAAGCACGGTAGATGTACCTTTTATTGATAATTTTGGTGGTGCTGGAAGTCTTTGTCTAATTTCCGTTTCCGTTTCACTGTCCGTATAATTGAACTCACCCGACCACGCTATTGATTTCTTCTGCTCGGCATCGTCTGATTCTAGATCTGAATAATCCTGAGCTTTATTTCTTTTTTCCCTGCAATTGTGTAATCATCTAAAACCAATAAAATAAATTGCAGTTCGATGAGTATGACAAACAGTCATCTTACCATATTCACCATTATCAAAAAATTTTATTTTATATTTATCCCAAGTTCAACTCGGTGGTTCCAGTGTCTTGATAGCGGTGGCAACTTTCTCAGGTGCATATGGTGGCCATAGGCACATATCAGCAGATATCCAACTTGTCGGCACTACCTCAACTGAGTTGTCACTTATAAATTTGACAACAGTCCATGTTCGTGACATTTTGACAATTGCAAAGTTTCTGTAATATTTAAAATAAAATGAGTAGTATATCCATCCTTTCAACTGAGAAAAAAAAATTTACTCAAAATCCTCAGAATTACATCGTCCACTAGTGCAGTATGTGCAAAAAAAATATCTATATTTCTTAAAATAAAAAAAAAACTAAAACGTCAAATGGTACTTTTAGGTACAAGTTACTGAGATAACAGGAATACGGAATAAGTAGCGCCTCTGGTGCGAGGTCGAACAAATACATAATTTTAAAACATATATCTACGGCTCTAAGGATATGAAGAAATGTATACCTAATGTCATCATAATACCCTGTTATATCTACTGGATTGGTTATATCTTCACCTACACATAAAATAAATGGCTGAATCTCATTTTTTCTTAGACTTTAAAAATCTTAGATGTTCCTCCACTTGTTGTTGACTGTTGCCCATGTATAAAACGGATTCTTGTGAGTCTTTGATCGTATACTTTATTATGCTTGACTTTCCATTAACAACTTTTTTGACAGCCTTATTAGTTGGTACTAAATAGCCATGAAGGGCCCATAGCAGTACTGCATATTGACCATCTAAAATAAACGTTTCTTAGTATAATTGTTACGTTAAATAAATAAATTATTTTAATAAAACATTCTTAACCAATTTTGAAAAGAAAAGAAACATTTACATTGCAATTATTGGAAACAACAAATGTGTTTGCATAAAACAAATTTTGTTTGCTTCAAATAAATCATTTTCTCTACCTCTGGGTGAAAAGTGACATACTGTATAATGAATAAGTAAATAATAAATACCTACTTTCAGTAATATTCTCGTCTTTAAGTTTTGCATGCAAATATTTAACTGCTTTGTCCTTGACGTGCCCTTCACTTCTTAGAAAAGAAACAATTTTTTCAAAATTTTACACAAATTTGCATTCTCAAACGCCACTTGGAAGTCCATATCAATCTAAAAAAAGTTGATCAGTACGAGTTTTTCAAAAGTGACAGAAATATTGTGTACTTACCAATCGGTATCCAGACGGATATTTGTAGAAAGACGATTTCTTGAAAATTTCTTCGGAATTTTGAGCCGTTTTGATATCATTTAAGCGATATTGCATACAGGCTTTCCAGTAGCTGTCAAACTGCTCTGATGTCAAGTTGTCAAACTTTATAGCTCTCAAACATGTTTCAGCATCTGTTTCTGGACCTAAAAATTGTTTTTCGCATACTAAACAGAAATGTAATCTTATTGTTACTAGAAACAGTTCTACTGCGCGTAAATAAGGGGATAAGTTATATCTTTGTGCGTGAATAAGAGTATAAGTCATATCTTTACATATCATATGCGAAGACATAAGACTTATCCCTTTATTCACGAGCAGTAGCGTGTTATTTATGACTAGGGACAAAACTCTCGCCCGACACGACTTGGACACAAATTAAAGTTGCATTAATCTGACAAGGATTTCAGCTACAATCAACGACATGCGTACCGATTTACATAGTGCTGCACTTTTATGTGGAATTAGTCAATTTTATTTAATCCGTATTTTTAACTATTTATAGCGTAATGTATAAATAAAACTTACAGAATTCTTGTCCATGTCGTGTTGTTTTTCCTTTCTTTAACTTCTTTGGAACATTCCTGTCTAGAACTTTTGTGAATGAACTTTTCAAATTTGTGCATTTATTATACAATTTCCCCCTTTTTTGGTACGGTAAAATTCCTAAAAGATTACAAGGTTTCCAGAACGATAGTCAGGAACTGTTTGGTTGTTTATTAAAAACTCTTGAACATTTTCAGTATAACTACCGTTACTTAATCAATTGTGTAACAAATGATCAGTACTAAAAGGTTTTAAAATAGTATCACAAATTGATAACAAACTAGTGAATTCATTATATACAGAAATATTTTGTAGCAAGTAATACTTAGCAAAACAACCAAAAGTTTGTAGTAAAGGTCCAATAAAAAACTTTTCCGTATACGCTTGCAGTTTGAATTGCACAGTTTTCACGTGAACTTCTAAATCAGTTAATTTAGTATGCTCGTCAGCATATTCATCAACATAATTTTTTTCTAAAACAAATTGAGCGGGTACAGTGACGTTTGTAGATATATTTTCAGGTATAGGTCTCGCAGATATTGTACAGATTTTGTCGATATCAACTACGTTTGTTTCGAGACATGAATCCAAAACGTGTTTCCTATTCATATGTTTTTTTGAAACTAGAGATATTTTGAAAGACCAGATTACAATCATTTTTTGCAACATCGAAATACTGAATTTGTCCCTAAATCGTGTTTACGTTTAAAGTGTCTAATTAACAATGTCAAAAGAGTAAAGTGTTGGCAGCAAATGAAACACTTCATTTTCACATAATTAAGTCTAGAAAAGTTTTTCTATAGTCCTTAGTTTTTTGTCCGGTACGTTATGGAAAAATTTTCACTCTAAAAACTATTTGAATAAACACCACTTAATATAAAATAAATTAAATGAATACATACCTTCCACAACTAACACAAGTTACGACACGATCGGACCGCTGCGCTGCACTATATTTACAGGAACTGATCAGCGTCATAAAGTGTCTTTTCGCGCAAATTTTCTCTCGATCCAATAAAATAAACTATTTTAAATGTAAGATTTTATACTTTTATGTATAGGATCAGTATTGTTATGAATCGTTCATTGATTGATTTACATATATCATTAAAACGGTAAACGCATTTGGTGAAAACAATGTACCGAGTATTATTTAATAAAGACTACATTGATTTAACCCTTTATAGCCCAAATTATGGGAGTACCTTTTAGAAATATATACAAGTATTTTTTATTGAGATTTAACCTTTTACTGTAATGTACGATGTATAACAAAAGAATTTGCATCGCACCCTTAATATTAGGGGTATGTCACTTGCAGGTAATATCAGGCAATAACAATATTAGGTTATATCAAAAAATATTTATTGAGTATGAAATTTGACAAAACAGTTTTGCGCAGGCGTTAGACATAAATGTACCTTACATTTCGTACAAAAAATTTTTGGTATACCAATATAACTGGGGTATTTGCACCTTCCTCTTTTTTCTTGAAATTCTGACCAATGCCCGGTGGAATCCCTTCTTATGTCAAAGGTTGGCATTGCCGCAGGTTTACCTTTCTTTGCTTTCTGGTCAATTTCTTGCTGGACACCTAAACAGCTGGGCCGGCCTCCGCTACTTTTGATACCCGCGTTTCTCGGTGCCAAAACATTCTGGTTCTTGGCAAACCATAAATGACATTAGGAAGGTGATGCCTACAAATTTTTCCAGTTCTGTAATGGACAATGCGAGGGGCTTATTCAAATCAATTTGAATGGCAAACAAATTACTTTGTTCCATATGCTGTAGTATGTCTGTATCAATAAGCCTTTGGAAATAGCCCTAGGGAGTATCAATGCTGCCTGGTATATTTGGTAAACTCCCTTTCCAAGGAAGAACGGGACGAATTTGTCTTGTCCTACTAGCTGTCCACTTTATTTGTCTATTTTTATTCTTTTTTTTCATTTTCCTGCCTGTTTATTATATTTAACAGAGGCAAATAATCTTCAGTCTCCCAATCACTTTGATCTTCTTCACTAGATGTGCTATCTGTCTTATCCTTATCAATATTTAGGTTTCTTTTAGGGATTTCTATGTCATCATATTGTGACTCGAGTAGTACAAGCTCATCTTCTAAATCGCTACTACTTAAAAGAGAGTCCTCCGAGTCATCTGCATTTTCTATTATCCTAGTTAGTATTGGTGTATGTTTTGTTTGTAACTTTTTGCCATAAAACATTGATGTATTCATAGTTATATCATCGAACCTATAAATAAAGTAAAGTGAGTCACTGTAGCCCACTGTAACTTTGAAGTAACATACCTATTTTGGCTTGCCATTATGTCAAATGATGAAAACTTTAATGTCCAATTGAATATAAATTACGTCTGCAGCTTTATGATTCACAAGATATTTTTTGTTTACAAGTTTCTTTAATATTTTAGAAACTTTTTTACATTTTACAAACTTCACTATTCACTAGCCGCCATTCATAGTAAATCATAAGTGAAAATGAGTTTAAGTTTTTAAAACATCCATTAGGTGGCATTCTATACACAAAACTAAGAAACCATATTGTTACTTTCAAGTTGCCTTGGACCATTAACGATGCTAAGTTTTAAATTTGAGCGGTAATACCAATAAATTTATTATGTTACTTGAGTGTCACATAGGGCCATAAAGGGTTAATGTATAAAATCAATTTTATATTATAAACCGTTTATTGATTTATGTACATCAATATGCAAACAATAAACTTAATTCGTCAAAACAATGTACTGAGATACTATGCAAAACGATTACATCGATTTAATGTAGCCGTTCAGAATTTTATGTATAAATTTCATTATTTCATTTACAAGTATGCGTACACCGTAATAATGAATGGGTACCCTATAATAATGAATGCATGTCCTTAAAGTAACGCACTTACTCTTATATATTTTATGTACCTACCAGACACCAAACTGCACTTGTTCACTTGTACAATCAGCTAACAGTTAACCTCACTTTCTTAGTTGAATTTGTGTCTTCATTTTACAAAATTAGGTGTTGTTAAGAGTGATGTCAAAATGTTATATTTTTTGACAATTCACAGATATAATTATTAAAATGTTGCTTATAATTTTGAACAATGGAAAGAAATCACAAATACATGTCTATCTGTACCTTTAACAACGGTCGTTAAATAATAACTGTAGACTAGCTCCTATAACATAACTATAAGCTTAACTCTTATTGGCTGTATCGTATCGTATCCTAGATAATCTTAGTAATAATAACTAACTAATAACAATAACAGCCATGGTTAAAAAATTACAAATTCGATTATTCCAGGGGTGCAAAGGACCAGCAACCTCCACGTTGGTGCACCCTGAACAGGCAGAGGCAACTCTGCCTGACAAATGCCGGCCGGGAGTACCAGGGCTAACCACCCTGGTACTCTTACTGCTATGGGTTCCATACAACCCTAAGAAGGGCCCCTCACAATCGACCTCAGTCGGATAGAGGTCAAGGACAGATGGGAGGGGCCTTACCGGACGGTCCTAACGATGACGACAATGCTATTGCACATGGACGCTTTAAGTGGACGAGGGAACTTCGGGATGACTTGTTGACCTGCCGCGAGAGTAGCGAACCTGAGCGAAGGGGATACATGGCGCGAATGCATGCACTTTGGTGCGAAATGCATCCAGAGCATCGCGCCTTCTCTCAACAACATCTGAGAGATCAAGTATCCATTCTGCTCAGGACAGGTTACGTAAGGGCACCCCGTCAGCTGGAAGAACTGCCAGCCGCAGTACCACCGCGGCAATTACCAGCTGATGGGGAACATCTTTTAGAGTTCACCGGTGTAGACTTAAGGACGAGGGTTAGCCTTAACACCAGGGCTAACCTAAAGCCACAAGACCTAACTAGAATGGACGCGGTCATCGATGAGGAAATTCCGGAAGATGTAGACATCTGGCAAATCAACTGTGCCGTGTACAACGCCGCGAAGCAACTCATCCCCCGTGAGAGGTCAACCAATCACGGGGTCGAGAAAGCCAAGCGGCGTGTACAAAAAATCGAAGGCAAGATACAGTCGGCCAGACAACACGCTTCTCGGATCCAGAGTGTGGTGGAATATAAGACATCTGGTAGAGTTTTTACTCCCAGAATCCAGCGCATAGCTGCCGGATTAAGACGTCAACACCATACTCTAAATCTGACAGTGATGCTTACCATCAAGCAGCACTGTCTAGATAGGATCCGAGCGCTCATGGCGATAAAGAAAACATTGAAGAGGCGGGTGAGGAGTATGGAACAAAACAATTTGTTCCGTACGAATCCTTCTCGCCTCTTTCAAGAGCCACAGCGTGTTGTCGAGAATCCGCCGACTGTAGAAGATGTCGAAACCTTCTGGAAGGGAATCTACGAAACGACGCGTCCATTCAATAGCGACACTCCAGCAATTGCACACTTCGAGGCTCTGTGTCACAAACATCTTGAAGAGCCAGAAGAAGTGTGCCCGGCAATCAGTACGGAGGAAGTCCAACAAGCACTTGTTGGTACCAAGAACTTCGCTGCCCCGGGCCCAGACGGCATTAACAACTGGTGGTGGAAGAAATTTCCTTCCACTCACCGCCGTCTGGCGCGAGTTTTCAACTCATGGTTGAACGAGGGGCAGCAGATTCCGGACTGGTTCGTCGAGGGACGTACTGTACTTATCCCCAAAAAGGGGGATCTTTCCGACCCGAGGAATTATAGGCCGATCACTTGCCTTAACTCCTGCTACAAGATATTTACACGTATCTTGTATGCTAGGACGCTGAGGTCTGTTGATCCGGTCTTCCAGCAGATACACGAACAGCGTGGTGCAAAGAAGGGCATGGCAGGTTGCAAGGAAAGCCTGCTGATAGACCGCTGTATTACACAGGATTCTGTGCAATACAAGCGGAATCTATCGATGGCCTGGATTGATTACCGCAAGGCATTTTATACAACATCGCATGAGCTATTGTTGTACTTGCTCGAATGTCTTGCGGTACCAGCACCACTAGTGAGATGTATAGAACAGCTGCTGCCGCTCTGGAAGACCCGCTTCACCATAACATCAGGTGCACAGCGGGTCACGACAGAGCAGGTGGCATTTAGGAGAGGAGTTTTCCAGGGTGACTCCCTAAGTCCTCTCCTCTTCTGTATCTCACTGCTGCCGTTGTCTGTTGGGCTCCGCCAAACCCGCGGATATCAATGTGGGCCACCCAGCGACCGGAGGCATAAGGTCGCCCATCTATTTTATATGGATGACCTTAAACTTTATGCCTCCTGAGAGCGCGAACTACAAAACGCTCTTAGGGTGGTCGAAGAATATACGCGGGCAATTGGTATGGAGTTCGGGTTGGACAAATGTGCAGTCGTCCACCTCAAGAGAGGACGATGCGGGGAATTCTCTGAAGATGCGCAGCTCGCAGACGGAAGCATCCTAAGACATCTGGATGCCGGAGAGACCTATACATATCTGGGTGTGCAACAAAGGCACATCCAGGATGTATCACAAATAAAAGATTCTCTCCGCGGCAAGTACAGACACCGCCTCCGAAAGATTTGGTCTTCCGAACTTTCGGGGAAGAACAAGGTGTCTGCAACTAATATGCTTGCCGTTCCGATTCTGCTCTACTCCTTCGGAGTAGTAAAGTGGAGGGTAGATGAGCTGCGTCAATTAGACAGAGATACCCGCAAGATGATGAATATTCACAGAAGTATTCATCCTAGATCGTCCGTTCCTCGTGTCTACCTCCAACGTCAACGGGGGGCCGAGGACTCTTGAGCCTGGAGTGTACGCATGGCAGAGTAGTACTGAGTATGGCATGTAACATACTCAGGAGCTCAGATCCTCTCTTGCGGTTCGTAAAACATCACGAAACTGTAGGAGTGGGAGCAGGATTGTTCAAGGCAGCAAAAAGAGCCGCAGATGAACTCGGTCTCGCATTTGACATCAGGCGAGGAGGCCGGCGAGGTGCTGATGTTGAGTCAGTCACCGAACTTCAGCCAAATCGTCTGAAAGCCCGAATCAGAGCTGCCGAACAGGAAAATCTGTTTCGGCAGCACGTCGATAAACCCCAGCATGGTGTCTTCTATAAGAACATGGAGACACTGGGTTCATCGACCAGGCTGACCTTCGCCTTTCTAAGGTCAGCAGGGCTTAAGTCGGAGACCGAGGGATTCATTATGGCCTGCCAAGATGGTGTTATCAACACCTTGGTCTACCGTAGCCGCGTGTGGCGTGTAGAGGTTCCTGATATCAACTGCAGGACCTGCCATCAGGCGCCGGAATCGCTCATGCACATGCTGCATGCCCTATATATGCGATTTCGGCCTACATCCACCGACATAACGCGGCGTTACGAGTGCTATACTACCATCTACGGCACTCGTACGGGGTAGACCAGACACCAGTGCTGCCTTACGTCCCAGGAGATATTGAGTCCGTTGTCGAGAACGAGAAATGCCGGATTTACTGGAACTACTCGTTCCCGACTGTCAGGCTAATCCAAGCCAACAAGCCTGACATAGTCCTCCTCGACCATCAACTCAAGGAGTTCTCGGCACCTGCGGAGAAAAACATCACCTTGAAGGAGGAGGAGAAACGGACCAAATATCGCGATCTCCGGTACGAGCTCCAGGTGCTGTACCCAGGCTACTCGGTCAAAATGGTCGTCCTTATTATCGGTGTACTCGGAGGGATAAAGCCTACGCTGCTCTCGGAATTGAAGATCATACCGGCCTGCCAAAAACCAGCCGAGTGGCTGGCAGGTCAAATGCAGAAGGCGGTCATTCTGGGTTCTCTCCGTCTGCTTAGGGCACACGATTCTGGTATCTACAGTCACTAACCCTGCGGGATGTGGGGAGAGGCTGTAGTTGATGCGCCGGCGCGACTCCCGTGAGGCGTCGGAGGCCACGGGAGGACTGACCGGCATCGGATATTCCGAAAAAAAAAAAAAAATAATAAGGGGTGCAGGGCCGGCAACCTCCGCGTTGGTGCACCCTGGACAGGCAGAGGTAACTCTGCATGACTGATGTCGGCCGGGGGTACCAAGGCTAACCACCTGGTGCCCCTCCTACTTCTGTTTCCTTACGATCTCAGAAGAAGGGCCCCTCACGATCGACCCCAAGCGGATGGGGGTCAGAGACAGGCGGGAGGGGCCTCACCGGACAGTCTCAACAACGACGACATTGGCATTGTACACGGACGCTTTAAGTGGACGAGGGAACTTCGGGATGACTTGCTGACCTGCCGCGAGAGTAGCGAACCTGAGCGAAGGGGATACATGGCGCGATTGCATGCACTTTGGTGCGGAATGCATCCAGAGCATCGCGCCTTCTCTCAACAACATCTGAGAGATCAAGTATCCTTTCTACTCAGGACAGGTTACGTAAGGGCACCCCGTCAGCTGGAAGAACTGCCAGCCGCAGTCCCACCGCGGCAATTACCAGCTGATGGGGAACATCCTTTAGTTCACCGATGTAGACTTAAGGACGAGGGTTAGCCTTAACACCAGGGCTAACCTAAAGCCACAAGACCTGGCTAGAATGGACGCGGTCATCGATGAGGAAATTCCGGAAGATGTAGACATCTGGCAAATCAACTGTGCCCGTGTACAACGCCGCGAAGCAACTCGTCCCCCGTGAGAGGTCAACCAATCACGAGGTCGAGAAAGCCAAGCGGCGTGTACAAAAATCGAGGCCAAGATACAGTCGGCCAGACAACACGCTTCTCGGATCCAGAGTGTGGTGGAATATAAGACGACTGGTAGAGTATTTACTCCCAGAATCCGGCGCATAGCAGCCGGATTAAGACGTCAACACCATACTCTAAATCTGACAGTGATGCTTACCATCAAGCAGCACTGTCTAGATAGGATCCGAGCGCTCATGGCGATAAAGAAAACATTGAAGAGGCGGGTGAGGAGTATGGAACAAAACAATTTGTTCCGTACGAATCCTTCCCGCCTCTTTCAAGAGCCACAGCGTGTTGTTGAGAATCCGCCGACTGTAGAAGATGTCGAAACCGTCTGGAAGGGAATCTACGAGACGACGCGTCCATTCAATAGCGACACTCCATCAATTGCACACTTCGAGGCTCTGTGTCACAGACATCTTGAAGAGCCAGAAGAAGTGTGCCCGGCAATCAGTACGGAGGAAGTCCAACAAGCACTTGTTGGTACCAAGAACTTCGCTGCCCCGGGCCCAGACGGCATTAACAACTGGTGGTGGAAGAAATTTCCTTCCAGTTTTCAACTCATGGTTGAACGAGGGGCAGCAGATTCCGCACTGGTTCGTCGAGGGACGTACTGTGCTTATCCCCAAAAAGGGGGATCTGTCCGACCCGAGGAATTATAGGCCGATCACTTGCCTTAACTCCTGCTACAAGATATTTACACGTATCTTGTATGCAAGGACGCTGAGGTCTGTTGATCCGGTCTTCCAGCAGATACACGAACAGCGTGGTGCCAAGAAGGGCATGGCAGGTTGCAAAGACAGCCTGCTGATAGACCGCTGTATTACACAGGATTCTGTGCAATACAAGCGGAATCTATCGATGGCCTGGATTGATTACCGCAAGGCATTTGATACAACATCGCATGAGCTATTGTTGTACTTGCTCGAATGTCTTGCGGTACCAGCACCACTAGTGAGATGCATAGAACAGCTGCTGCCGCTCTGGAAGACCCGCTTCACCATAACATCAGGTGCACAGCGGGTCACGACAGGGCAGGTGGCATTTAGGAGAGGAGTTTTCCAGGGTGACTCCCTGAGTCCTCTCCTCTTCTGCATCTCACTGCTGCCGTTGTCTGTTGGGCTCCGCCAAACCCGCGGATATCAATGCGGGCCACCCAGCGACCGGAGGCATAAGGTCACCCATCTATTTTAAATGGATGACCTTAAACTTTATGCCTCCGGAGAGCGTGAACTACAAAACGCTCTTAGGGTGGTCGAAGAATATACGCGGGCAATTGGTATGGAGTTCGGGTTGGACAAATGTGCAGTCGTCCACCTCAAGAGAGGACGATGCGGGGAATTCTCTGAAGATGCGCAGCTCGCAGACGGAAGCATCCTAAGACATCTGGATGCCGGAGAGACCTATAAATATCTGGGTGTGCAACAAAGGCACATCCAGGATGTATCACAAATAAAAGATTCTCTCCGCGGCAAGTACAGACACCGCCTCCGAAAGATTTGGTCTTCCGAACTTTCGGGGAAGAACAAGGTGTCTGCAACTAATATGCTTGCCGTTCCCATTCTGCTCTACTCCTTCGGAGTAGTAAAGTGGAGGGTAGATGAGCTGCGTCAATTAGACAGAGATACCCGCAAGATGATGAATGTTCACAGAAGTATTCATCCTAGATCGTCCGTTCTTCGTGTGTACCTCCCACGTCAACGGGGGAGCCGAGGAGTCTTGAGCCTGGAGTGTACGCATGGCAGAGTAGTTCTGAGTATGGCATGTAACATTCTCAGGAGCTCAGATCCCCTCTTGCGGTTCGTAAAACATCACGAAACTGTAGGAGTGGGAGCAGGATTGTTCAAGGCAGCAAAAAGAGCCGCAGATGAACTCGGTCTCGCATTTGACATCGGGCGAGGAGGCCGGCGAGGTGCTGATGTTGAGTCAGTCACCGAACTTCAGCCAAATCGTCTGAAAGCCCGAATCAGAGCTGCCGAACTGGAAAATCTGTTTCGGCAGCACGTCGATAAACCCCAGCATGGTGTCTTCTATAAGAACATAGAAACACTGGGTTTATCGACCAGGCTGACCTTCTCCTTTCTAAGGTCAGCAGGGCTTAAGTCGGAGACCGAGGGATTCATTATGGCCTGCCAAGATGGTGTTATCAACACCTTGGTCTACCGTAGCCGCGTGTGGCGTGTAGAGGTTCCTGATATCAACTGCAGGACCTGCCATCAGGCGCCGGAATCGCTCATGCACTTACTTTCTGCATGCCCCATATATGCGATTTCGGCCTACATCCACCGACATAACGCGGCTTTACGAGTGCTATACTACCATCTAAGGCACTCGTACGGGGTAGACCAGACACCAGTGCTGCCTTACGTCCCCGGAGATATTGAGTCCGTTGTCGAGAACGAGAAATGCCGGATTTACTGGAACTACTCATTCCCGACTGTCAGGCTAATCCAAGCCAACAAGCCTGACATAGTCCTCCTCGACCATCAACTCAAGGAGTTCTCGGCACCTGCGGAGAAAAACATCACCTTGAAGGAGGAGGAGAAACGGACCAAATATCGCGATCTCCGGTACGAGCTCCAGGTGCTGTACCCAGGCTACTCGGTCAAAATGGTCGTCCTTATTATCGGTGTACTCGGAGGGATAAAGCCTACGCTGCTCTCGGAATTGAAGATCATACCGGCCTGCCAAAAACCAGCCGAGTGGCTGGCAGGACAAATGCAGAAGGCGGTCATTCTGGGTTCTCTCCGTCTGCTTAGGGCACACGATTCTGGTATCTACAGTCACTAACCCTGCGGGATGTGGGGAGTGGCTGTAGTTGATGCGCCGGCGCGACTCCCGTGAGGCGTCGGGGGCCACGGGAGGACTGACCGGCATCGGGAAACCGAAAAAAAAAAAATAATAATAATAATAAGGGGTGCAAAGGACCGGCAACCTCCACGTTGGTGCACCCTGGACAGGCAGAGGTAACTCTGCCTGACTAATGTCGGCCGGGGGTACCAAGGCTAACCACCTGGTACTCCTTCTACTTCTGGTTCCTTATAACCTTAGAAGGAGGGCCCCTCACGATCGACCCCAAGCGGATGGGGGTCAGGGACAGGCGGGAGGGGCCTCACCGGATAGTCTGATAGTCTCACCAATGACGACAACAGCAATGCACACGGACGCTTTAAGTGGACGAGGGAACTTCGGGATGACTTGCTGACCTGTCGCGAGAGTAGCGAACCTGAGCGAAGGGGATACATGGCGCGATTGCATGCACTTTGGTGCGAAATGCACCCAGAGCATCGCGCCTTCTCTCAACAACACCTGAGAGATCAAGTATCCTTTCTGCTCAGGACAGGTTACGTAAGGGCACCCAGTCAGCTGGAAGAACTGCCAGCCGCAGTACCACCGCGGCAATTACCAGCTGATGGGGAACATCCTTTAGAGTTCACCGATGTAGACTTAAGGACGAGGGTTAGCCTTAACACCAGGGCTAACCTAAAGCCACAAGACCTGGCTAGAATGGACGCGGTCATCGATGAGGAAATTCCGGAAGAGGTAGACATCTGGCAAATCAACTGTGCAGTGTACAACGCCGCGAAGCAACTCGTCCCCCGTGAGAGGTCAACCAATCACGGGGTCGATAAAGCCAAGCGACGTGTACAAAAAAATCGAAGGCAAGATACAGTCGGCCAGACAACACGCTTCTCGGATCCAGAGTGTGGTGGAATATAAGACGACTGGTAGAGTTTTTACTCCCAGGATCTGGCGCATAGCTGCCGGATTAAGACGTCAACACCATACTCTAAATCTGACAGTGATGCTTACCATCAAGCAGCACTGTCTAGATAGGATCCGAGCGCTCATGGCGATAAAGTAAACATTGAAGAGGCGGGTGAGGAGTATGGAACAAAACAATTTGTTCCGTACGAATCCTTCCCGCAGATGAACTCGGTCTCGCATTTGACATCAGGCGAGGAGGCCGGCGAGGTGTTAATGTTGAGTCAGTCACCGAACTTCAGCCAAATCGTCTGAAAGCCCGAATTAGAGCTGCCGAACAGGAAAATCTGTTTCGGCAGCACGTCGATAAACCCCAGCATGGTGTCTTCTATAAGAACATCGAAACACTGGGTTTATCGACCAGGCTGACCTTCGCCTTTCTAAGGTCAGCAGGGCTTAAGTCGGAGACCGAGGGATTCATTATGGCCTGCCAAGATGGTGTTATCAACACCTTGGTCTACCGTAGCCGCGTGTGGCGTGTAGTGGTTCCTGATATCAACTGCAGGACCTGCCATCAGGCGCCGGAATCGCTCATGCATTTACTTTCTGCATGCCCCATATATGCAATTTCGGCCTACATCCACCGACATAACGCGGCCTTACGAGTGCTATACTACCATCTAAGGCACTCGTACGGGGTAGACCAGACACCAGTGCTGCCTTACGTCCCCGGAGATATTGAGTCCGTTGTCGAGAACGAGAAATGCCGGATTTACTGGAACTACTCGTTCCCGACTGTCAGGCTAATCCAAGCCAACAAGCCTGACATAGTCCTCCTCGACCATCAACTCAAGGTGATGTATGTCATCGAGTTCTCGGCACCTGCGGAGAAAAACGTCACCTTGAAGGAGGAGGAGAAACGGGCCAAATATCGCGATCTCCGGTACGAGCTCTAAGTGCTGTACCCAGGCTACTCGGTCAAAATGGTCGTCCTTATCATCGGTGTACTCGGAGGGATAAAGCCTACGCTGCTCTCGGAACTGAAGATCATACCGGCCTGCCAAAAACCAGCCGAGTGGCTGGCAGGTCAAATGCAGAAGGCGGTCATTCTGGGTTCTCTCCGTCTGCTTAGGGCACACGATTCTGGTATCTACAGTCACTAACCCTGCGGGATGTGGGGACTGGTTGTAGTTGATGCGCCGGCGCGACTCCCCTGAGGCGTCGGAGGCCACGGGAGGACTGACCGGCATCGGGAAACCGAAAAAAAAAATAATAATAAATAATAATAACGTTTATTAAAATCCAACAGACAAAACTGTCCATACATAGGATACAAAAACATAGCAAATTACAGTATTTCATTAACAAATATAATTTAGCGCAGCAAAAATCTATAGCTAAACATTAAAAGAAATAGAAAATAGAAAATAGAAGTGCGACAGACACAGGTGTCCAAATACAGGTTATGCTCAAAGGACTTAGTTAAGTCCATGACATTACACAAAAAATAAAAGCTAATATTTAACAAAAGTTTATGTAAAAAAAAACATTAAATGATGGAGATACGAATAATATTAAATAACATGCATGAACGGCATAATCAACAATAGTCAAGGTCAAAATGCAGAATTAGTTAAAACAGCTTCTTTAAGCGAACGAGAAAAATGCGTAAAATTATCACAAAATATATCAACAAAATTCTGCAATTCATTGTATTGTCTATACATAGAAAGTAATGGTGAATTCATGTGCTCATTGGTGTGGGGTGTATCATAAATAAAGACTGAAGGCTGTCTACCAAATCTAGGTATATTAATATGCACCTGATCTAAGAATTGAGGGTTATCAATTTGACCATGGATAATTTTGTACAAGTATGTAATGTTCGTTACTTTACGCCGCACGAATAAAGGCTCGATTTCAAATTCATTTAATAAAGCCCTATAGCTATAATTCTGCTCGGGGTATCTTTTATGCTTTATGAAATACAAGTATTTGCAAAACTTACGTTGGATACGCTCGAGCATCATAATATGAACATTATAGTACGGAGACCAAGCAACACTACAGTACTCCAATCGACTTCTGACGAAGGAGAAATATAATATCTTGAGACATTCAATACTTGTGAACTGTTAAGTGTTCCTGATTATAAAACCTAGCATTTTTAGGCAATGACTATTAATATATTCATAGTGGGGAATAAACGATAATTCAGGGTCTAATGTTATACCTAGATCTTTTTTCTGATGACATCGTTGCAGAATAGAGTCACCTATTTTGTAATTATATTCTAACATGTTTTTTTTTCCTTGAGAACGTCATTGTTTCACACTTATTAATGTTCAAACCTAATTTATTCTGTGAACACCAAGCGTACAGGGAATCAATAACATCCTGTAATGTATGGCAATCTTGCTCACTATTTATTACTCTTACTATTTTCAAATCATCAGCATAAAGAAACATATGAGAATTTATAGACTTCTCAATGTCGTTGACAAACATTAAAAACATAAGCGGACCTAAGTTGGATCCCTACGTTACCCCGCTTGTCGCACAATATATATCAGATTTGAAACCTTTGTATTCTACATAGTTTTTTCTATCAGTTAACAAGGAATAAAACAGTTGTGTTAAATTTTTACATAATCCAAACTGTCGAAGTTTATTTATGATAATACCATGGTGTACCTGATCAAATGCCTTAGTGAAATCGGTGAAAATTACGTCGACTTGAAATCTATCATCAAGAGCTTGTGACACAAATTGGACAAAGTTGCCTATATTTGTCAAGGTAGACCGACCTCTAATGAAACCATGTTGACTAAGGCATATCTGTCTGCAAATATGGTTATAAACAACAAATGACAAAATGCACTAAAAAAGTTTTGCAATATTTGGAATTAATGCAATAGGTCTATAATTATTAATGCTAGATTTACCACCTGACTTAAATACTGGACATATTTTTGACAATTTACAACAATTTGGAAATATACCCTTATTTATGATTAAATTAAAAATCTTACATAACGGTTCTTCGAAGCAGCTAATACAGTCTTTAATCAAAAATGCCGGGATATGATCAGCACCCATCGTAAAGTTGGCTTACATTTTCACTACTGCTCTTCTAATATCACTAACACTGATGGTAAAACTATGCAAGACATTAACGCCAATAGACGTAACATCACAGGAGGGTCACTAATCACAGTATTGTCGTTTAAGAATACACTGCTGAAGTGCGTTGCAAAACCATTAACAATATCTTGAGGAGTTGTAAGAGTGCGATCATCATAAACCATAGTACCTGGAATTCTCGACGCGTTCTTCTTAGCATTCACAAAGTTCCACAGCAGGTTCGGGTCATTTTTAATGTTGTTTTCGGCAGATCTAATTAGCTTATGGTATTCGTGACGAATGCTATACTTTATATCACGTTTTAAGCTTTTTACTCTTTCTAAGTATTCAAAGATATTATGCTTTTTATACATCTTAAAGTAATGATCTTTTAATCTTATTTTTTGTACTATATCTCTGGTATATCAATGTGGAAAATTTGAAGTTCTGGGTGTGGTTTTTGGTACATACATATCAAGTGTCGTATTGAGTTTATCATAGAATATGTCACATGCAGCATCAACGTCACCGACTGAATTTAACTCGCTCCAATCAATCTCGGATATTGCATGGTATAACTCATGAAAATTAACATTTCGAAAGTTGTATCTAGGACTGCTTGTATTATTTTCAAACGGGTTTCTATAAGATGGAAGTGTTAAGTTAACCTGTAATCCCGGATGGTGAGCAAGCAACAAACAAGCAACATCAGTCGAAACCATGATTAAATCTAGGAGTCTATTGTTACCGTTTAGCACATATAATCATGTGCTATATGACAAATACTTAGAAAGCTTTCAAGCAAATTGCATAACCCAGAAGCCCTCTTAGTTTCATAAAATATTTGCAGTTCAGGAATATTAAAGTCTCCACTGATAATGATTGGACCTTCTGACTGGCAGTGTTGTTCAAGCAGGTCAAAGATGACTTCATAGGTCACTGGTGGTTGAGAGGGTGGTATATATATGTTTATGAAGGTTATAGATGTATTATTATCGTACATCCTTCCAGCTACTAGATCTACTTCAGGCAGAAGCGATTTTATATTCAGTTCTTCGGACCTATACTTGGAATCTATAGCAATCAGCACACCTCCACCCTTGTTCTTGTAATTTTTTCTGTCACATCTGTACACATTATATCTATCACTAAAATATTCATTAGAATTAGTACCAGATTTCAAACCAGTTTCAGTAAGCAGGATAACACTAGAGTCACATGCTAAGATATTAGGATAAAAAAACATGCATTTTGCTATTTAGACATTTTGGTAGGTTACTAAAATATAACGTTCGCTATCTGGAGTCTGTTGGATATTTAGGCGTTTTTTGTGGTGGCTTTGACAATATTTGGAATACCATCATGATATTTAAGTAGAATATCGGTCTCTCCAGAATCCTTTCTACTGTTGAACTCCTTACGAACATTGAAAGAATAGTTTCTTTGCCTCGGAGTGAGATAATAATAATAATAATAATAATAATAATAATAATAATAATAACATGTCTTTATTTATTGTTGAGTACGACAATAAATGGGCGAAGTTCAGTAGAGTATCTATAATAGATACTCTCTGCTCTTACACTTAACCCTATAGAACCAAATTTAGAAATAGTACAAGAACTTAAATGATAAACATATTCATTACAAGCAATAAAAAAAAACAAAAATAAACAAGAATAAGAAAAATGTGTAGTATGCTACAATAGAAAATTATATTAATGTACACCTTAAGTGATTTGCTGGCCAAGCAGTCTTGCCTTCATTTTATTTTTTAAAGACAGATAGGGTTGGGAGAGACTTTATGTCAGGAGGAATGTCATTATATATCCGACAGATCGAGTGGCTAAATGACCACTCAAATTGAGCAGTAGTGTGAGCTGGGGGTATTAGAGTATGTTTATTTCTGATATTAATGATGTGAGCGTTTCCACGAAATAGCACCCTTTTAAAGAGGTAAGATGGTTTTTGAGTTTTTATGATTTTATGATAGAGACATGCTGTACTTAAGTAAAACCTATTTTTCATGTTAAGCCAGTTTAGTTGATTTCATTTATGAGACACATGCTGATATTTTCTGATATCAAATGTGTATCTAAGGCACGAGTTTTGCACTTTTTGAATTTTATACACACTTTCACTGTCCAAGCAATGTGAGAAAACTTGTGAACCATAATTAAAATGATATAGTACCAGCGTCTCACAGAGCATAGTTTTGATTTTTTTGCGATAAATAAGACCTGTGAGGGTACAGTAATCTTAATTTATAATATGCTTGTTTAAGACAATTCGCGATATGGGTTTTGTGTCTGAATGTATTGTCCATTATTAGGCCTAAATTACGATGGCTGTTCGCAAGTGGGATATTTGTATTATCTATTTTAACATTTATTGAATTATCCAGTCTGTTACATATACCTCGGGTACCGAAAAGCATTGCCACCGTTTTACTAGGGTTCAGATGCAAATGATGCTTTGTTGATACGTCGGCAATAGTATTTAAATCAGAATTTATATTTTGTAAGGCATTATCCAGGTCAGACGGGGGGAAACTATAATAAATCTGAGTATCATCAGCGTACATATGGGCGGAGCAATACTTTAAATAGTGGCAAAAGTTACTTGTATACAAAGTAAATAATAAAGGCCCTAATATGGACCCTTGAGGGACTCCTACTGTGACAGATAGAGGCTCCGATATGTCATCCTTATATATAACTCTTTGAAAACGATTACTTAGAAAACTTTGAATAAGGTTTATGGCGTCCATATTTAGTCCAACATGATGTAACACTGCAAGTAATACTTTATGACTGAGAGTATCAAATGCCTTGGTATAATCCAAGAGCACCAGTACCGTAGCTAAACCTTTATCATTGGATGACAAGATATCATCGGTTACATGCAGCAAGGCTGTTGAGCAGCTATAATCTGGACGAAAGCCAGATTGTGTGTCTGGTAATATATTGTGCTTGGTTATGTGCTGCCGTAGTTGAAAATTAATTATTTTTTCGAATAATTTAGAAAAAATAGGAAGTATGCTTATGGGTCTAAAATGTTTATGTTCCGTAGGTTCAGATATTTTTGGGATTGGTATTACAAGGGCTAGTTTCCATTTATCAGGAAAGTAGTTGTCGAGTATACACGAGTTAATAATATGGGTTAAATATTTAATGATATATGGACAGCAAGGCCGTATCATATTTATGCTAATTTTGTCCTCACCATTAGCTGTGGACACTATTTCCTTTAAATATTTTGTAACAGTATCATAATCTACGAGAGTGAATCGAAATTTTGTAACGAAATTTTTTATTTGATTTGTGGAGTATAAATTAACTATTTCTGTGTTATTGACAGTACTGTGAGGAATGCAATTTTTGTAATAAGAATTTATATCATTAACATCATTAAGATGAGATGGGATCGTTATATCTGGAGGCCTGTTAATATTTAAATAATTTAACTCTTTCCATACAGTTTTTGAGTTTGTGTTATTAAGTTTGTGACTAAAATAAGCCTTTTTCTCATTTTTGATTGCTACAGTCGTGAAGTTTCTCAAGGTCTTGTAGTAATCCCAGTCCCGTTGGTTTTTGGTTTTTTTAAATTTAGTTTTAGACCTATCTCTTAATTTCATTAAATATTTTAAGTTAGAGGTAATCCATGGAGCCTTAGGTTTTGATATTCGCGCAGTTCTTATAGGAGCGTATTGGTCAACTAATGTTATAATTGTATTTGAGAGAATTTCTATTTTATCATCTACATTTTGTAAATTGAATATGTTATCTAAGTTAGATTGTTGTAGGTCTTGAAGGAAAAGTTCATCATCAAAATTACTATAATCTCTATATTTATAAGTGAACTGAGACGAGTGGCTAGTTTCTATAGATATGTTACAGTGAATTAACTCGTGATCAGATAGGTCAACACATAGTACATCAACATTAGTAACCAGCGTTGGCTTAGATGTTACAATGTGGTCTATGAGTGTGCTGGTATTTTGCGTGATTCGAGTTGCAGTGGACACCAGTTGGGTTAGGCCTAGGGTTTCCAAGAAATCATTGAAAGCTGTGGCTGCCATACTGTCGTATTTTAATAGATCAATATTGGAATCTCCAAGTAAGTAAATATTATCAGTTAAAGGTAGGCAGCCATTTATAGTGTTTTCAAGGTTATCTGGAAAATAGGTGACGTCAGTAGTGGGAGGACGGTACATTACTCCAATTATAAAAATTTCAGATTTAATTTTTATCGATACACACAACTGCTCAATAGAACCATCAGTTTCAACAGCCCGAAATGACAGATTGTCTTTTATATACAACCCTACACCTCCTCCCCTACCATCCCTATCTTTTCTGACGAATTTATATCCATGTATGTCTAGAGCTTCAGTTGGCACATTATCGTGTAACCAAGTTTCAGTTATTGCTAGTATATCATAAGACTTACTGAGTAGCAAATTCCTAAGATCTATGAACTTATTTAAAATAGAGCGTACATTTAGATGTGCAAATTTCAATTTATTTTTCTTCATAATTAATAGCAAATATACAAAAGTGACATAATACAGAAAAAAAAAGAAAAACATAGTGTAATAATTATAAGACCTAAATACAATTACAAAGAGGCTTAAACAGTAATTTAAAAGAAATATGTATATAAATAAACAAACAAAAAAAAAAAAGAAATATGTGTATATACGATCTCGATTTAATCCTACATTCTTGAATGTCTTCGAGTTTTTTAATTTGCTGGAATTTCTTAACGTTTCAGCCACATCATTACAGGAACCTAAAGTAATTTTCATCGGTCTTATATTTCCATTCACTTTCTTTCCAACTCTAACTACTTTCATATTCGTTCTAATAGTGTTAGGTGATATAGTCTTAATTATATCTTTCGCTGATGAAATGTCGACGTTCACATCATCTGATTCAGGAACTTTATATGCCATTAGATTGCACTCTCTGCGTTTGATGTCTTTTAATTCAGATGTAATCTCACAAAAAGTTGAATCCTCCAATTTGTTGTTATTATTAATGACCCGAGAACTTTTTAATTCTTCAATTTCAGATTTGAGATCTAAAATTATTTTTTTTCAATTCATTAATGTCGACATCTATACTCGAACATCCATCACAAGTCCATTTAATCGTAGTTTTGCTCCTCAGAACTCGACACTCAGCAGAAGAAATGTTAACACACACTGTATTATATGTGTGTTTACATATAGAACAAGTTATTAGCTTGGTAGTGTCCACGGACTGGTTGCAACATTTACAGGTGCCCATGATTCCTTATAAGACCTAACAGCACGGCACTGGTGAATTTGAAACAGTTGACGAGTACCTGTTGGACTATAAACAACCAGATGTTATTTAGTATTCCCGTCCCTGGGTTGGATGGTCCCAAACTTCACTAGCACGTGTTGACCACTTGCAATATTCAATGCGGTTTCCAAACCGATTTCCCATGATATTCTTGAAACCACGCACGTATCAATTTTCGCATTTATCACATCTACACATATAAATAAGGATATAAAATACTTAGGTAACTAAACGATTTGAACTAACTTTCCATTTTTTATTATATAATTTTTCAGTACTTTGGGACTTCCAATATTTGAATCTGAAGCCAGAACCACAACATTTTTTTGAGCACAGGTAATATTAGGAATTGTCGGTCTGGTTCTGATAACTCTACCACCGTCATTTATAAATTCTCCATCAAAATTATTATCATCATTTTATTAATCTCATCGTCAGAATCATACATTTTATTATTATTATCACTGTTATCGGTCTTATTGTTATCCTTTATATTTGAATGCCAGGAGGTTTCCTATAAAAAAAAATATATTAACAGCGAGGAGCTAATTAGGTTTTAAACTTTGATCAAAATCGTCTTGATTTTACACCATAAACAAGATGAAGGTTAATGATTTAGTTACAAAAGTCAAAGATTGCTTGGGATTAGCCTATCAAGATTTGGTATAAACTTACGTCATCTGAATCATTAGAGGTTTCACTGGATTCCTCCTCACGATCTAAATTTATCAGTTGCTGTTCTTGATTATTTCCATTTTTTTTGTTTTTTCTCTGCAATCTACATTAACTTGTACTTCATTTTTGTTAAAAACATTAGCTTTACCAATTTCGTCTGTTTCAAACAATAATTTGTAATTTTGTTTAATATAAGTTAATTTAATACTTCTTTCAGTAGTAAGTCTATTCGCTTTTTATTATGGATGCTACCCATTGTGCTAAATGTTCGTTCTGTTGACGCAGCAGTTGACGGCATCGACAATATTCTTTCTGCTACTTTGGCTAAATCCAAATTTTAAAAAAACCTTTCCACCAAACTAACTCAGACACAGTTTCTACAGATTTCCATAGAAAGGGGTGCTTAAACTGTTCGGACTTTGCCCTGTAATTGGCTAAATCTGTTAAAACATCTTTTAATTTCATATCTTCGGAAACTTTTCCAATGAGACACATAGCTTCAATAACATCGTTTTCTGATAAATAAGTTCCCCGTGAGCGAGGATTAAGTAGGTCAGCTGCAAAATGTATAGCTTTGAGGGCATATTTTTTGTCTTTCTTGCAAAATGGCGTTAACAGTTTGTTCAGGTTCTTCAACAATTTCTTTGAAAGCACGGACCACAAGATGAATTGTAGGCTTATCAGCGTCCAGACGTTGTATCCAAATGGTTATTGGTTCCAGAATCATTTTTAACCACATAACTTTACAAAACAGCCGTAAGCACTAAGATGTGGATATTTTTCCTGTAACAACCTCGTCGCTTTTTTCATTGCGGCAGCATTATCTGTCACAACAGCAAAAAATTTTACTACTCCATAAGTTGTAATATGTTTGTTCATCAAATTATACACATATTCTGCAGTATGTTTATTTTCTTTTGTTATTTCACTTGCAATGAATACTGGTTCTGGAGTTGTCAGTATAAAATTAATGATACCTTCATTCCTGAAACAGAAAATAGATTATTCAAAATATCAAGACATTTCTACACTATTTTACCGTATATTTGTCTATCGCATTGAATTGACAAGTTATTTGATAGAGATATTTTCTCCTCAACCACAGCTTTTGTTCTTTTAAATTCCTCTTCAAGTAAATTATGTGATAATTGATAACGATTCGGTAATTTAAATGAAGGCCTTAATTGTTTAAAAAAATGAATCCACTGTTTTTCTTCTGGCATAGACAGTTTTATTCCTGTTGTATATATGGCAGAAGCAAATAACTGTGTAAGTTTATCCTACAATAAGACAGTAGATAAGTAGGTAATGGAGAAAAATACAAACAACGGTGTCCTAACCTAAAACCATTGTGACAAGTAAAGTAATTTGTTGCAATAGGTGTTGTATTACAAAATAGATTTATATTAAATATGTATAATATGACATAACTAGCACTAGTGATGAATACAAAAACTATAAATTTAATTGTTTTTCTTACCTCACTATTACTTTCAATCCTATCAAAGTACTTTGAAAAAGTTGAAATAGGTTTAGTTAATTTCGACTCGTTTACACTGGCACTTGTTGTTGCTTTACTTGTACCAGGACCAGGGGCATTACTGCAACTACTACTACTAACACTACTCATTTCCATTTCCATATTCTTTTCATTGGCATTGTTTTCACTGTCTTCTTTTATTTGTTTTTTAATATATATAGGACATTTAATACAATTCTGGGCAATATGCTTTGTCATGCGACAGCTATTGATAAAATAACTTTGTCCACAAAACTTACAGTCTACACACTTTGCTTTATCTTTACCGTTGTTTTGTTTAAAAAATTTCCTTTTCTTTTAACCATCTCTAAATTTTAGTTTATTATATTGATAAAAAGATATAAAATATAAACAAACCAAACCCATCTCATCACATTAAATATAAACATGACGCAAGCCCTAGACACAACGTTTTTATGCGCGTGCGCGTTCATAGAATGTGCATGCGCGAATTTAAAATATCGCGGCAAATCATAAATTTCGGAAATATTTTTTTAAAAATTCCTTTATTCTCATAAATTTCCGTAAATGTCATTAATTCTCTAAATTCTCGCTAATTTTCGCCTAAATGAAATATTTCATATATTTTCTGAGAATATTTCATAAATTCTCTCGGAAACTTTTGCAACTCACAACACTACGTGTCATATAATACGTTGCTAAAGTATATTAATGTTTGTTATGTCTATTGCAAACTGGTTGATATTCAGATGAAAATATTAAAGGCGAGGGCATTCTTTCATATACTACTATATTGTAAGAGTAACACGTAATATTACATTAAATTCTTTTGTGCATTTACTGTTTAGCTATTATTTTGGCCTATACCTGACAATTCAGAAGTGAGGATTACACAAAACTAAATAAATAAATAGTAATTGACAACATTAATTTTTGCTTGGTGTAACGTGTGTTCGCGTGTGAAGTTATTATGATCAGGTGTCCATCATGAATGAGGGGGCGAGTTCATTATCCGGACCTTGTACTGACGGAGAAGTACACAATAGAAGTTTGACACCACCGTTGACGTTGCAACAATAACTAGATTTTCTTCGGCAGGGGGTACAAAAATTAAAAAGTGACCCAAGGTGAGTATTCATGTGTATTCGTGGAAAGATGTTTCGTCATTTAATCCCGATTTAAAAACACTTTCAGTGGTAACACCATAAACATACTATCACTTACATTACCATTTTAATCCATAAATTAATTGACAGTATTTACTTAATTTAATCGTCAAAAAATAATAAACATTCTATTATGAAATTGTTGTAGCCGAGTTCATCTATTACTCATCGAGTTTGTATAAAACATTGATTTCAACATACCTACATGTGTTGAAATCAATATTTTATGTTGTTCCTAAAATTCAAACGTAGTTCCAGTATTGCTAATATTATTTATTTATTTATTTATTTATTTGTTTATTTCATACACTGCCCAACAGGTACAAGACCCAACTACAGGGCAGGGGGATTCTGACAGAGTTTAATACAAACAGAAATTATAAATACAAAAAAAAAGTTATAACAAAAGTACAAAAGAGTTAAAGCTTAAAATTAAGAACACATGTATGTAAACATTATTCGCACACTATAAACCTTAGTTTAAAATAAACACGTACAATAATGAGAAATAAAGAACATTTTTTAATAGATCAGATGATAAAATAAAGAAAAAGGGAAAAGCAAAGAAAAAACATTATATTAGCAATACTGGAACTACGATTGAATTTTAGGAACAATGTTAAAATTACCTACAGTACTATTTTATCTAATGTAAATTAAACTGAATACAATATTATATTTATAATATATCCTATGTAATTACCCATATAGTTTCTTCGGTTAAAAAAAAGTCCCATAGTTTCACATACAAAAATGTATTACAAATTACAACTTACCCCTTAAGTACACATAAAAGACATCCTGAACTTATAGAATCTTGAAAATCTTACCGGCACTACAAAAGACTACTGACCTTCATCACCTAAAATATATTATGACAATTTCGATTAGAATTCGCCTATAAATATGGAAATTATTTAATTCCATAGCTTAAAATGTACCTTAATCGAATTTCCAAAAATTAATCGTGATCTTATTTATTTGCCTAGAATCTAACGGGCGAATTGAGAGTTTTGTTGAATTTATAATTATGTAAACCTTTTAGGCTTTTTAAGTTTTCACTATGTAAGATATGGGGTAAGCCACCCTAAATTAAATAATAAAACCCCGACTTTAACACAAGAATATATTAATAAAAATATACTGTACTAAATGGTTCTCTATTGAATGCCATTCACATCTTACTCATTTATTGTTTATAAAATAATGTTTATGCTATAAGCACGCACTCGGCGCCCGTTAAGTGAATCTGGGGACCGCCGTATTAGGAGTTCTTGACCCTGAGTCTAACATTCGGCCATCCTGGAATGCAGACTGTCCTCAGACTGATCAGCATCGTCTATAAATCAAAAGATCTATTAGATATCAGTAGCCATTTATTATGATTGTTTTTGTATGTCAAATATGGTCACCATCTCGCTCAAAGCGAGCCTGATATCTGGCATACAAATGCTAGTGTTTTCGTGTAGCACGTCAAATGTCACCGTCGTCACATTCATATTGAAACCGACATTCGAAATGCCACATCTACCCGGCTTGGTTTAGCCTTTGGTAGGTCTGGTATATCAAATGTGGTCACCATCTCACTTATAGTGAACCTGACATCTGAGGTACAGTCCCAACCTACTCTAATTTATGGCAGGTCTGGTATATCAAATATAATCACCATCTCACTTTTAGTGAGCCTGACATTTGAAATACAGTCCCAACCTACTCTAATTTATTCATTTACCTTTCAGAACAATCCACTGCTTCATTTTATCAACTGCCACAACTGTGTTCCTGGATTTTCTGACATTTTCTCTTAGATCTTGTACTTCTTAACGATCATTGTACAAAACTGTCTTGACCCTAAAAGAGCCCTTAAATTTCGAAACCAACTTTTTACTATTGCCAGTGTTCTGTCGGTTTGTCCTCTAACAAGTACCACATCTACCTGATACTTTTTAGCTAGAGCCCTAGTCTTGTCAAAACGTAACTTCTGTAACTTTTGGTCTTCGGTGATCCTGGCGAGAACCTCTGACCTCAAAGCAGGTAAATCAATTCGTTCTAGGTCAGTCTGCATCTGGCTCAGAATTTTTGCCTCGGACATATGTTTGGGAGTATACCCAGTCAATGTTTCTCTGGGACTAGCATTCATCGCCTTGTTAAAGGTACAATTGATGGCACTTTGTACCTTTTTTAACAAATTCATCCCATTTGTCTTCAGGGTGACCAGCAAGCACTCAAAATCGTCCGATTATACCTTTCGCATTGGCTGTTTGCACGTGGTGTAGCCACTGTGTTTAACACATGTTTAACGCTGTAATTCTCACAGAATAATAATTGAAAATTCTTTGCAGTGGATGCCGATCCTCGATCCGTTATAATACGGCTCGACGCTCCGAAAAGGTACATCATATCTTGTAAGTACGTATTTTGCCTTCGTATCTTTCACGGGTTCTATCACCACAAATTTAGTGAAAGCGTCGACAACGACCAGCAAGTACTTATTCTTCTTTTTGCTTGTTACAAAAGGGCCTAGATGGTACACGTGAAGTGTGTAGAAAGGGACAGGTGTCTTCTCAATCGGATGTAACATTCCTTGTTTCTTTCCTGAATTATGTTTATAGTACAAACATTGCAAACACGACTTTATATATTTACTGACAAAACGTCTCATGTTAGCATAATTCACTCGCATCTTCTTAAGAGTTTTTTCCAGAGCAAAATGTTCCATATCATCATGATACAGCTTACAAATCTGCCATTACCTCTAAGTACTACCCAGGCTAATTTACCATTTTCCAATCTATGGTAAACGTTTCCATCCTGCGACTCTGCTTAACTGTTCATCTTGCATTTGCGCGGCTAATAACCAATCCGCTTGTGTTACGTCAATCTGATACACTTCAGGAGATACCGGGTTTCTATACTAAAGGCATCAACATGATTCATATTGTGACCGGGGCGGTATTTTACTGAGAAATTAAACTCCTGCACTTCTAACCACCATCTCGCTACACGTGGAACTAGGTCTCATTCGGTTAGTGTCGTGCGAAGTGCATTACAGTCGGTAAACACTGTGAACTCAATACCCAATAAATAATTTCTGATATGGCGTAAGGACATGACTACGGCTAATGTCTCCAATTCGTAAAAATGGAGTTGACTTTGTTCTGGTGTAGTTTTCTTACTATAATAACCTACAACATGTCTTTTATCGCGATCAAACTGTACCAACATAGAGCCAAAACCTACCGCACCTGCATCAGTATGTAATTTGATTGTCAGTGCCGGGTCAAAGATTGCTAGTATCGGATGTTCGGTCAAAATTTTTTTATTTGTTTCACTGCGTTGTATTGTTCGTCAGACCAAGCCCATGGCGACCCCTTCTATAATAACCTAGTCAACGGTTCAACATTATTCGCGTAACGGTTTATAAATTCAGATAATCCCAAAAATTGATGAACTTCCCTAACATTCTCAGGTTTTTTTATTTGTACCACCGCAGCTGTTTTTAGCTTACCAGAACGTACGCCTTCTGCACTAATTTATTTACCTAAATAATCAATTTTTGACGCAAAGAAACTGCATTTACTTGGTTTTAGTGTTAAACGATTTTTTCGTAACGCATCTAGAACCATCTGTACTCTTTCCAACCCTTGTTCAAAACTGTTCTAGTCTTTGAAAAACCGCAGGACTGTTGGCCAAGCCGAATGGCATTCTCAAAAACTTGTAATGTGATTGAGGTGTCACAAAAGCCGTCTTTTCAATTGAATCAGCTGCCATACGCACCTGATAAAATCCTGAGGCTAAATCTAAACTAATAAAGTATTTGTTGCCACCCAACTTGTCCTGTATCAGGGGCAGAGGGTATTTACCTTTTATGGTTACAGCATTTAATTTACGATAATCCACACACATCCTGTAATCGCCCGTCTTTTTCTTTACAAGAAGTATGGGACTAGCATAAGGAGAGTGTGACTCTCTTATTAGGTTATTTTCTAAGAGTTCTTTAATTAACCCGTTCAATATTTCCTTTTCGCTTCTCGACATCCGATATGGTCGATAAACAACAGGATCACTTGTTGTGCATTTTATGTGCATTTCCACAGCATTCGTTTTTCCTAAATCACGCATTGAAAAAGATATGCAATCTCGATAATGCGTCAATAGATCAATTAATGTATCTTTTTGTAACTTATTTAAACTCCCTGTGCCAAAATTTTCAAAATTTAAGCCTTCTATCGAATTACATTCAAATATCTTTGTATCGTCAGGCGTGGGAGGGAGTGTAAGAGTCAATAAAAACAACACAACCCGGTGAAATTATAAATAATATATTAACCACAGAAATACACTTTTATATAATATATGATGCTTATTTGACGGTCTCTTAATGAGTAATCTACGTTGCTAATATTTAGCCCGTGACCGCCAATTTATGCTGAAGGCGCCTATCGGATTCCTGTAGCCTAAACATTGTGCCTCACAGCTAGCCAGCCGCGGGGAACAATTATTTTCCTTATCTTAAGCCGCTAACAGTCGGCCATCCTGATGACACTGATTATCCTCAATCAGCTCAGAACTGGATCCAGTACCCTGTTAAATATCACCAAAAATTACATCAATGTCGGATTGAATAAAAACTATCAGCATATGCAGGGCATGAAAATGTTAGGGGTGCATGCATGAAAGTTTAACTGTTAGTATTTTGTAAAGCATCAGCCAAGCATCTTAATTAACTAAATCATAGGCAAGCATATATGAGGAATGTGAGGAAACATTCACGTGAAAATATGTAACTCATAGGCAAACATCTATGAGGAGTGTGGGCAAACATCCACGCAAAAATATGTAACTCATAGGCAAACATCTTGAGGGAGTGTAGGAAAACATCCACGCAAAAATATGTAACTCATAGGCAAACATCTATCAGGAGTGTGGGCAAACATCCACGCAAAAATATGTAACTCATAGGCAAACATCTATGAGGAGTGTGGGCAAACATTCACGCAAAAATATGTAACTCATAGGCAAACATCTATGAGGAGTGTGGGCAAACATCCACATGTGCACTAGTTAGGCAAACATCGTTTACAAATTTCAAAGACAATAGCAATACAAGGGTTTACCTGTTCCTTTAAAGTTATCCAGGGTTTCAACTTATCTATGGCTGCAATCGTTAAGATGGTTTTTCCCTTACCCGTTGAAACTTTAACAACTGCATATCTATCATTTGGCAACACTGCCGTTACTCGAAATGGACCCTTGTACTTAGGAAGTAATTTGCGACTTTGGCCTGTAGCAGGAGCATCTGTCTTCTATACCATCACAAGATCTCCAATGCCATATTTATGTGCCTTTGCTCGCTTCCTATAGTATCTTCTTTTTTGATCCTTTTGGTTTTGGTCGATCCGATCCTTGACCTGATTTCGAATTGAAGCTAAATCAGTACGATCAATTTGTTGTTTAATTTCAGACAACAGAATAGCATCAGTAACTCCTCTTGGTTTGCTACCAAACAATACTTCGGACGGCGTTGTTCCAAGGGCCTTATGTACCGTAGTATTTAACCCCCTTTGAACTGTCTTAACTTGCGTCTCCCATCTATCATCTTCTACGTTGCCAGTAAGGGCTGCTAATGCGCTCAACACAGTGCGATTTACCCTTTCACATTGGCCGTTTGCCCTGGGCGTAGCAACGGCGTTTTGAATATGTTTAATACCCAGATCAAGGCAAAACTGTTGGAAAGTACGCGATGTAAATGCTGTGCCTCTGTCAGTATTATGCGTGTGGGAACGCCAAAGATATTAATAATTGCTTTAAGGCTCTTCACTACATGCTATGTTTTGGTGTTTCGTACAGGCTCAAGAATGGTAAATTTAGTAAATCCGTCTACCATTACTAACAATTGGGTATTTCCTTTTTCCGATTTAATAAAAGGTCTTAAAAGGTCCGTATGATATGGGACAGTAACCTTTTCTATAGGGTAAAACCGACCAGGTTTTTTTTACCAGAATGGGCTTTATAATAAAGGCAATTAAGGCAAGAATTTACATATTTAGTAACAAACTGACGCTGCTTCGGGAACCAATAGTTTTCCTGAATTTTGTTCACAGTATTTTCTAGACCAAAATGGCCCTGATCGTCATGACATAGTCTACACATTTGCCATCTATTTAACTTTGGTACAAGCCACTTGCTTGTTTTCCCGATTTTCTTGTAAATAACTTTACCTTTTAATTCATAATTATCATAGTATACTTTATTACTGGGGTGTCGGTCTTTAGTCAACAGAATATCGCGAATTTGACATATTTCCTCGTCTTGCAATTGAGCGGCTAAAATCCACTCAACTTCAGTTATGTTAATGGTCAAAACTTGCTGCGGAATTCGACTGAAACAATCGATATGTGCCGTTTTTGTTCCAGCCCGGTATTCGATTTCAAAATCATAGTCTTGCAGTTGGAGCCACCATCTTGCAACACGGGGTACTATATCTTTTTTCTGTGCTGTGCTACGAATTGCATTGCAATCAGTTACTAATTTAAATTTTATTCCTACGATGTATATTCTGAAATGCCTGAAGGATTCGACTACAGCCAACGTTTCTAATTCATAGGAATGATACATACTTTCTAAAGACGTAGTTTGCCTACTAAAGTACGCGACTACATGTTTCGTACTGCCTTCAAATTGCAGTAACATCCCCAAAACCCCATCTTTACAAGCATCAGTGTGTACTTCGGTACTTAAATTCTGATCAAAAATTTTCAAAATAGGTCGAGTGGTTAAACGACGCTTAATATTTTGAACTGCATTTTCTTGTTCATTTGCCCATTCCCAATTCACATTTTTTTTAAAGTAATTTAGTGAGAGGTTTTACCGTAATGGCAAACCCCTTTATATATTTTCTGAAAAAACCGGCGAGACCAAGAAATTGTCTGACTTGTTTCACATTTTTGGGACTGGGCATTTCGCTTACCGCAGTTATTTTCTCAACACCTGGGCATCCTTAGAAATTTCGAAACCGAGATAGTTAATTTTTTGTGTGGAAAAAACTGCATTTAGATAATTTTAACGTCAGATTATGCTCCTGCAGTCTTTTCAAAACTAGTTCTAAACGATCGAGTCCTTGCTTGAAGGTCTTAACGGGGATTGTAATATCATCTATGTAAATTATTGCCAAGTCGGACAGGACGCGATTCATGAGTTTTTGAAATACCGCTGGAGCATTAAATAGGCCAAAAGGTAAACGGAGAAATTCAAAATGACCGTGCGGGGTAATAAAACCCGTCTTCTCTATGGAGTCCTTACTTAATGGAATTTGATAAAATCCCGAGGACAAGTCCAAAGTTATAAAATAAGTATAGCCACCCAATCGATCAAGTTGGTCATCAATTCGAGGAAATGGGTACTGAATTTATTTCGTAATTTTATTTACTGCCCTGAAATCGACGCACATACGAGTTCCACCGTCTTTCTTGCGGACTAATATTATCGGACTTGCATAATTTGATTCTGATTCACGAATTATTTTGGCGTCTAAAAGTTCCGTTATCATACCTTTTACCTTTTCACGCTCTGTAATAAATAATCGGTAAGGCGGGTACACAACTGGTTTACTAGAGTTTAATTCATTTCGCCTGACTGCGTGTGGCCGATTTCCTTTAAGCTGAAACAAAACCGAGACCTAAAACGTCGCAGCAAATCAAATAAATTAATTCGTTGTTTTTCCTTAATGTTATCGCATTTAATATTTTCCAAGCTGAGTTTGTTCGAGTTTTCAGTAATTTGATTAATTGCAAATCTATTAGAAATTGTATCTAAACTAGCGGGCATCGATAGTTTTGTTATCATTAATTGTTTTTGTGTTTTAATAATCAACACCGACGCATCCTCTGTAAAATTGTGTCCGACTAATAAATCAGCAAACATGTACGTGTCTTCAATTATATACATTTCTAGACCAAGGCTTATTTCATCAATAGTTACAAAACCCTGACATTGAAATTTTGATACTAACGATTAACCACTAAAACCATGTAATACCACGTGTTTGCTAAGTTCATGCGGAGTCAAATCAAATTTATGAGCAACTGACTGCTTTATCAGCGTACACTCACTGCCAAGGTCTACGAAACACTTAACAGAGTTATTATTAATTTTAGCACGTTTGAAATATATATTGTCATTAGAAGTTCCGACAAAATAATAGTTATTTTTTTTCTTCGAATCGTTTTTTTCTACAAGTGCTCTCTTCATGACGTAATTTACGACAAAAAGAACAACTGGTTGTTACTTTTTGTCTTTTTGGACAAGCATGTCGCTTATGACCAATTTCATTACAAGAATAGCATTTAATTACTGACTGATCTGACTCTTTAGAATTCCACGAGCAGTAATCCCCTTTTCTTTTGTCGTCAAAATTCCGCTTTCGATTTTCAATACGTACTTTATTGCTAGTCTCCTGTCTAGTACTCGTGAAATTTTTTATGTACGCTGCAAAATCAACAAATGCTGTGCAATTAGCCGCTCGTAAAGTCAACCGAGTTTGCTTATCTTGAACTCCGTCTGTGATTGCATCGATAATTTGCTCGTCTGTCAATGGTAGTCGTAGTTTATTTAATTTAGTAAGCTTTGTAAAATAGTGCAAATCCTGGCCAATTTGAGCTTTATAAGACGCGGCATCATGAAATATTTGTCCAAAATTTAACTTTCCAGGAAATGTTGTTTTCAATAAATTTTCCCATTGAGCCCACGAATACTGCGCAGTTTTTAAACCCTCATACTAATCTCTGGCGAGACCCTTTAATTTACTCAAGCCTAAATAGGTTGTGGTTAACTCATCCCAATGATACATACATGCACTTCATTTACTTTGTTTAGCCAATCGTTTATGGTTTGATTATCATTGGTTGGATCAAAATCACACAATAATCTATCATCTTTATAAAGAGTCCAGTTTGGTCTTTGATTAACAAACTTATCAGCAAAAAATGAACCTGTACTTACAACCTCCCTCAACTGATCAAGTTGTCTCTGCATGTGTTCTACTGTCAATGGCGGGGTGCGGAACCTTTCCGACAGCTCAGCGGAAGCAGCAGGAGTAGTCACAATGGCCCGGGATGAACTAGGCGTTGATGACCACTGTTCACTTAGTCGATTCAGCATTTTTTTTTCTTTATCCCATTTCTGAGATGTAAGAGTCAATAAAAACAACACAACCCGGTGAAATTATAAATAATATATTAACCACAGAAATGCTTTTAAATAATATGTGATGCTTATTTGACGGTCTCTTAATGAATAATCTACGTTGCTAATATTTAGCCCCTGACCGCCAATTTATGCTGAGGGCGTCTATTGGATTCCTGTAGCCTAAACATTGCGCCTCACAGCTAGCCAGCCGCGGGGAACCATTATTTTCCTTATCTTAAGCCGCTAACAGGAATGTTCGCAAAATTAGTTTATTCTTATATTTTAAAAAGATAACGTGAGGTTGGTTTAAATAGTCGGTACCGATCAAAAGGTCGTACTTGAGATCTTGATCGTCTACTACAATAATATTCACTTCGGCAACGACACTTCCTATTTGTACATAAGCTCGCGTTCTTATCCTGCCAATTACGGTATTTCCCGCAAATGAACTAAGAATTGTGTCAGACCGTTCTATCAGGTGTAATTTTAAATCACGGGCTACTGAAAATTTCATTAACGTACAAGTACTTCCTGTATCAATTAAACATTTGAGCTTCCTCGTATTTATTGAAGCAGTTTTAATATAAACATTTTCTTCTCGGTAAATACTATTAACATCATTTTTACGTAACGAGCGGTTACGGTTTTGGAACCTGCAAACATCCTTTTCATGCCCGAATAAATTGCATTTCTCGCATTTTATAATGGGTTTATTACAAGATCTAACTCGGTGATTTTCTCCGCAATTTAACATGACACCGACTTAGTTGAGTCATGCTGTGCTCGCAAAACCCGCTGTTGTAATCGTAAATTCGAAGTCCCATCGTTGTTTATATTTGTAACACCGACGAGATTCAGATAAGCTACCAGGTAGCCTATGGAATTAAATCCGCCTGCTCTAGCCGACAATTGAATATTTATGTCGCTAATGCCCTCGATCACACCATCCACGATAAAATATTCAGGGATTTCCAAACCTAAACTTCGCAGTTTTGAAATCTTTTCGAAACAATAGTCACTTAAACTTTGACCTTGTGACGACTTATAATTTGCTGCTTTACTCAATAACTTCCCAAAGCAAATATCGGACGGAAAAGTTTCTATTAATAGCTTTTTCATATCACACATGACAAACATGACTTATTTAACGAATCATACCACTTGCGTGCATTGCCTCTTAGTCTGTTTGTCACTAACCGAACAACTGTATGGTCATTCCAGTTATAATATTTGGTTAGCTCTTCTATCTTGGTTACCCAAGAAACCGTAGGTTCCCCTGCGGGCCTGGATCGAATTCAGGTATTAATGTTTCATCAATAACAGACGAAGATGCAAAGTGCAAAGGTGGAGTATAAGAACGGGTAGTACTTACAGTTTGGCGTTCTTTATTTACACTCTTTTACTTTTCTTAGATCTTCGTCTGTTGACTTTGAAGTACTACTGAAAGATGAGGAAGAGCGACGTCTGCTCTTTTTGCTTTTCTTTCCCATTGTATGCTGCCTCAGTTTCTTAACACCCTTTATTTTGACACTGTTTATTTAACGCCTGTTTCTTTTTAATTAACAATCACCGTGTGTTCATCCCACTTCTGAATAATTGTAAGATAGGGGAGGGGGTAAGCCATCCTAAATTGAATAATAAAACTCCGACTTTAACACAAGAATATATTAATAAAAATATACTGTACTATACAATGGTTCTCTATTGAATGCCATTCATATCTTACTCTTATTGTTTATAAAATAATGTTTATTCAATAAGCACGCACTCGGCGCCCGCTAAGTCAATCTGGGGACCGGCGTATTGGGGGTCCTTGACCCTGAGTCTAACAACTAGTAATCTATTTCTTACAGATATCTTTATTAATCTTAACTGTAGTTGCAGACGAGTGGCACAGACTCAAAACTTTAACAATGAATCAAATTTGGAAACATAGGTTCTTCCGAGAGTATTTTTGGTTTTTGATACATTTTGGGAACATGTATTTAAATTTGTACATTAAAGAGACCAAAATCTAGTGTCATAAATAATTTATTCTTATAAGAATATGCGGCTCATTCAACAATTTTTCTATTTTTTTTTAGTTGTAATTTTTAACATGGCTTCTGGAAGAAGATATAATGCAATTGACCCCACGTTGGAATTCATTAGTGGAGAATATGTGTCAATATTACCTTCTGATAAAATTACACATAATGAAGTATTACACAGGGTAAGTTATTTTTTTGTGCAATTGTATTATACCGTACTTTCATCTCAAAACACTACATAGAGAAGCGTTCAATCATCGAATTATACGTTCAATCTATATTCCTGAAAATACCACAACAATAATAATTCATTCTGTCGACCGAATAAAGAAAATTAATCCCCGCTATAAATAAGCTTATAAACAAACACTAAATTTTATAATGTAAAGGTTAACTCACCTAGACTAATCCCTCGAAGAACGATGCAGTTGGCCAACACAATCCTTCGTGTATTACTTAATTTTATTATCCAACAAGTATTCCTACTTACAGGAGGGATTTGTAATATTACGATTTATTAATTATTGTATTAACAAGGAATGCTAAATAATTCCCTACTCCTAAATTTAATGAATTGATTTTATGACACCCTACATACAGATTATAGAGTAACTAAATTAACGATATTTTTAAATTTCTAAATTAACTAATATAGTTACAACTAGTGCAAAATTTAAATGCAAATAGTGCAAAATCTAAGTTTAAAATAGTGCAAACTCTTTCGTTACACAAAGAAAACGTCCCACTCGTCCACGGGGTACGAATGTCCTATACTTGAACTTTTTCTACTAATTAAGACTGGTCAACTTCTTGCTTATCAAGTCAAAATTGTTATATCACTATTGGATAGAACGGCAGATGGATACTTCTTAATAGCTCTCCACACACACACACACTGCAAATTTATCATCAGTATGTACTGCATTTAGTAAAATGGCCGAACCCTGTATAACAATTCGAAGTTTGCCTTTTGCACTCAAAATAAAATTAATTACTAACCAGAGTCGATAATTATCTATTTACTAATTTATATAATTGCCCACTGTTATATTTAGTATTATTATTACTTATTAAGAATATTTATTATTATTATTGAATTACTTTTACTGTAAAATATACTGCCGTACTTTTCACTATAACTTTACAGCACTGGTAGACGTATATCTATTATTCCTAGTGATCGACACCGCGATAGAGGTTTTTTGTGTGATCGCACTTTTTTAGGAATCGGTCTTTCAATCAGTGTGGCCAGATTTTATAAAACAGTGGCGCAACCTTATAAACAATTAAGCGCCCAAAAGCGCAACTAAGCAAATCGCATGGCGCCAAAATTGAAACTGATTGTTTTGAACTAAAATCATTAATTTAGGTTAAACGGTAAATAAAACGATTAAATTGAAGTAACTTGGTACCTAACGTTTATTAAAAAACATACATTAAACTACACAAAATTGCATAAATCTATTATTTCATCTACATCATTAACCTCATCCGTATCAGTTCCAGTTTCTTCAGATTGGTACATGTTGGCATTAAATCTGGAGAACATATCTCGCGTTGGTTGAAAAGTTTTACAACAAATAGAATTTACATGAAAATGCGTTCTCATAAGCGTTATTGAGTTTAAGAGATTTAACATCATTTTATTACGTAACTTTGATTTAACTATATTCAATATAGAAAAACTCCTCTGAACTGCCGCATTTGAGTATGGTAAACTTAGCAGAGTGAATGCAAATAAAGAAATATCTTTGAACAGTACTTCGCCGGCAGCATCCTTTAATTTTATAACTTTTTGCCAAAACTGTACTGTATCTTCTGGTATATTTCCCTCAAAAACTTGCTCCCACTCAATACTTAACAATTGACTATACTGGGTTTTTATATCGCTCTCTTTTCTTTGGGTATAAAATCCAATGGCAATTCGGCAAATTTAGGTCTTATAGAATTTAAAAATTTTTTGAGGCTGATATTCTTTACTCGGGAAAAAACATTTAAATGAGATGGCATTCGATTAATTAATTCTTGTATAAAAATTGTTAAAAATTCCTTACACTTTTTCCGCATGTCTATGACTTTTTCAAGTGACAAATGGGATGCATTTAGTTCAATTTCGATTTCATATCCAAAATCACAATCATTTAATGCTAAATAATTCTGGTCAAACAACATTGAATTTTTTAAATTATCAAGATTATTATTGAGATGGTTCAACAATGGTGGTTTCATAATTTGTCTTGCGAATGTCCATATCACTGTGTTAATGTTATTAAATGCCTGAAAATAATCTATATTCGCTTTCTCAAAATATGTATTTAAACGAAATATTTGTTTTAATACAGGCACAAAAGTTAAAATAACTTTATTTTGTTTATTTTAATATGTAACACTAAGTAATCTCGCAGTGTGGCATCTCTCTTTCGCAGCATGAATATTAAAAAAGGTTTCGAGTTCTATATATTGAGAGAGAATTTTTTCTACAGCTCTATACCTTGATAGTCATCGTGTAGTAGATAGCTGTGTCAATTTCGTAAACTTACTGCCTGCATTTATGATATTATAAATTTCTTTATACTTACTTAATCGAAGTGCGCTGTACCTAAACCAGTTATAGGTTTTCTTAAGAAGAAAATCTATTTCATCTGAAAACACTTCTGAAGCCTCTGATGTGCATAAATGTAAGCAATGGCAAATACATTTGACCAATACTAAGTGGTTCAACTCAAAATTTTTTTTTAGTAGAGTATAAAGAGAATTATGTTCACCACACATATTTGATGCCCCATCAGTACCAACATCTATCAAATTTTTTTAATTAAATTTATTTGCTAAAAGATAACCAGAAACAGCTTGGTATAAGTCTTGTGCTGTGGTTTTCGTAACGGGTATACATGTAAGGAACTGCAGCTTAATATTATTGTTTTTTACCCAGTAATACTTAATGTTGATGCACAACAATTTTTCAGTGCTAACATCTGTAGATTCATCTACTATTACTGAAAAAGGTGTATTGCCCAAATCTTCAATTAAATCTTTTAATAAGGAGGTAGCCCTGATTATTGCCGCACATTTTGTTTTATGAAGATGAAAGGTGTCCTGGTCCACTGTAGAAGTTGAGGATGACTGTCCATCCTTTTGAAAAAATCCATTTAAAATGTCCGACAAATGATCAATGCTCCTTATTGATGAATGACTTGCTATGTAACTAGCTAAAATAATTTCCTTCCTTTTAATTGAATTATTCGAAACAGCAACCCCTGAAAAATTCAACGATTGAGAAAATACCTATTCAATGTGTGAAAATAGGTATTTACCAAAGCTTTTTAAGTTTAGCTGATTACGTCCTATTTTAAGTTTATGTGCCTTGTGTTTAGATGTCCGAGAATGTCTTATCAAGTCAGAACGGTGTGCCCTTAAATCTGCGTTACATATTTTACAATAACTTAGGCATCTTTATTGCTTGTTAACCATCCTAATTTAATACAATACCCAAATCCACCATCACCAATCATATATTATGTCGCTAATGCATGCACACCCAAGTCTAATTGCCAATGTAAGGAATAATTGACTAATATCAACAAACATGAAATTAAACAATTACCTTTGAACTGCTGTTCTTCCTCCCATTCTTTCCTATGGTTTTTTGTGTACTTCGCCCATTTACCCATCTTATTTTGTACAGAAAGACGTGTTATTATTATTCGTTATTTTATTTGTTTATAGTTATAGTTAGAATCAAATTTGTTAGAAGCATAGCATAGATAAAATGAGTTAAAATGGACAATAACCAACATACATGAATTTAGTTAGGCCTTGGCAGCTTGCTGATTGTCGGCACAGAATACGAGAACACAGAACAGATATTAAATTAGTTTTACCTAGGCTACGGTTCGGATCTTATCTTGATCAAGTATTAACACAATTAAGCGCAACTTGTTTTCTCAAAAATCGCTCAAATTTGGGGTGCGCTTTTTACAAAAAAAAAAATAGGAGCAAATTTTCTTCAAAAGTAGCCCAATTTGCGATAAAGCGGCCAATCTGGTCACATTGCTTTCAATAGATATTATTTGTACGATCAGCTGATCGCTATAATGGAGGGGGTTACTTTGATACCCCCTCCATTCGTAATGCTTATTCGTCAATGGTAGTGAAGTATGTCTCAAATTCACACGAATCAAATTCTGCCAAGCAGTTTCATTTTTATTTTTTCCAATCTTATCCCTCATGTGGGTGACTTTGATAACTCGTTAAATAGTATCTCATCAAAGTCACCCACATAAGTTTTTGTTTGTCATTCTATATTATTGTTGACGCGGCGGGGTTCTGGATGTAAATTAAAATACAAATTATTTAAGAATATTTGGATTTTATTTCTATAAAAATAAAAAAATACAATCTCATAAACATAATCAAACAACAAAACAGTTCAAAATAAAACTATAGAGTAGGTACTTGTTAGGTAGACACCTTTTTTTCACAGACGAAATAAAAATACATTCTCCTAACTAGGTAAGTACTGGATAGGTACCTACCTAATGTTAATTCTCAAAAACGTCAATGCTATTGGTAAAAATATATTGTTTTTTTCGGCCTCCATTAGTTTTGGTGTTAACAAGGGCTTTGGCAAAACTGCCAAGATGTCACTGACGCCTGCCGCAAACACATCAGTCTCGACTTCTTTGAAGATTTTTTTGACAGTGTCCATCGACTTCAAACCTAGTAAGTGATATTGACCATCTGGCAGCACTTCTTGAATAATGGCTGCGTATAGATAAGATACAGACTTCCTATTCCCGGAAATCACCCAAACAAGTAGGTGCCACATACTCTACCTCTTCATGGACTTCTTCAAGTTCATATTCCTGATCAACTATGTTTTGCTCATCTGTTCCTAATTCTGAAACCTGACATGATGCATGTGATTCATCATCTGATGGCCCGTCGCAAGATACACTTTTACCTGCCACAACATTTAAGCGGTTTTTTTTCTCGATGCCCCTCCTAGCCGGGGAATTGGCATAACGTTTCTCCTTTAGAAAAGATACCAAAGAATTTTGGTAATCGTCTCGAAATTGTTGTTGTGTAGGACTGTTATTATCGTGTGAAATTTTATTGAAAATTCTGTCTCTATTCACCTACATCACTTACAACACACATCCAACGGTTGTGATGTGTGTCGAATTGGGAGAGATAGGCAGATAAATGCAATGTTGCTTTGTCGACAAAGTTCCAAGATTTCATCGGTGAAATGTGAGCTCAAATTGTCGCCTACTTTTTTACCAGTTAAACGTAAGGCGTGAGGCAGAAAGGAACTTTTAAACCAATCCGTGTAGCAGCTGGCATCTATCCATCCACTTTTTGTTCTGTTATAGCGGAACCCGTTGCTGCAACATCTCTCTAAACAATATGGGTGTCCTTTGGGGCCATTTTCTATCCAACGATCCCACATATGCTCGGACTTATAAATCACGTAGGGGGTAACAATACACCCGTAGCAGAGCCGCAGAACATTACCGATATTGAAGATTTGCTGTGATTGATCACATTCTCTGGGTATTTTGTACCCCTCTTGTTTAAAAAGCGTTTTCTGCCAGGATTGTCAGACATGTTTGTCTCGTCGTAGTTGTAAATATTGGCTGCTGGTACATCGGCAATGGTAATTTCCAGATATGTGAAATATTCAGCGATTATTTCTCTGGAGACCGCAGCGCGATTACGTTTAATATTGGATGATAAACACTGAGTAAGATTATCTTGGTGCCTTTTTAAAAGCGAGTACCCTCAGTCTCGCCCAAGACTGTTGTTTCTAAATTTAGGAACACTACGGCCTTCTCGATCTAAATACGATTTGGTCACCATCTGCAAATTTTCTATGCTGAGGGGAAATCCCCATTCCCCACAGGTGATTGCTGTCTGGACTATGGCTTCTTCTTCTGCTTTGCTAAAAACCATCTGTCCTCCGTGCTTGCCCCAGTGCAAGCATTTGTATCTATTATATGGTTCCATAAGAAATTTCGTACGTCCTGGAGGCTTTTTTGATGGACCATCCTTTGTCAGCCACCTTCGAGAGAGCCTCGTCCAATTTTTCTGGTCGAAAATTTTTATAATTACACCCACCGATTTTTTTTTTCGGTATACATGTCCCATTGTATCGATCTGAAATAAAAAAGCAGATGAAAATAAGTTTGTTTAAAATCATTATTAATAAATCACCGCTCTCATTGGTATTGCATGGGGCGACATTGATTTTGTGGGGTGAAATTGAGATATCAATTTCACCCCGAAACCGCTATCAAAGTGACCCCATTATGCAAATACAGTTGTAAAAATTCAGGTTTTGTGAGGCCGGCACGCTGGTTGCAAAGTGAGGTTAGGAGAATTATGAAATATATTACTAATATAAAACAGCATTGGTCTAATCATAATCTAAAAGGGAATATACGGTTTTATCCAGAGTGAGATATCTGGCAAACTCTGCTGTCTCAACTGAATGAATCGTAAAAATACGACGAATAACACTTACCTGCAAGTGGGTATACAACTATGCAGAGAGTTTGCACAAATAACACACAGCCGAACGGATGTTCTCGGATTACATTTGGTGCGTATTTTGAATTTTAAATATATATAATACAGAATCAATATCACCCCATTTGACGGTATATCTTTTTTGTTGCGGCCACTGATAATCTTATGCCAGAACACTGCATAGGATTTTGCTTTTGTGTTTCTTCTAACCCCTAAAAACGTTCGTGATAAGCTCTAATTCTATTTGTGAGGAGCACTTTTTTAAATTGATTTAGGTGCGATAGAATTATAATTTTTTGTAATATGCGAAGCCTGTGTCCATTTAAAAAATTTTGAAATCATGCTCCTGATACAGTTTCCTTGATTTCCTTGTCAGGTTAATGTGCGTTTTCCATTTTAAACATATTTCACATTCGACTTCCATGACATTTTCGGAGTGACCATGTAGCTTAAAATGTTCGCATTCTTCGCATTCCTCTTGTCCTATTTTGGTAAAAGAACTATGTTTAGATTTATGTCCCAAGCGATAAAATTCATATGACACCTTAACGTTGAGACATTTTTTTTACGAAATCAATGTACATTAAGATATGTTCATATCGCTAGGGAGGTATTTGTGGTTCGAAACATGTTCCAATCTATAATGCGATATTTTCGGATTCTATATTGATCGTTGATTGTTCCTTCTTTAATTTTATTTGACGATAGTTGCACTCCTTTTTGATTCCTATTGGCACTGATTTATCCTAGGAGTTGTGATAAGAACATAGTGTACGATTCTATCGTTTGTTTTTTATAACGAAGAGTCATAAGGAAACATGTTTTACTACTTGACTACATGAATTTTGGTCTTTTAGATTTAATTGCATTGTTTTTTTTTTGTCGCTTTCTGTAGTTCTTCTGTTTACATCAAGCCGTTTACATGAATATAAAATAAATGTTTTTCTGTCAGTCCAAGGCAACTTCCAAACTGGAGTTTATTTCCATACGTCTATAATCTGATAATTTAAGAATATGTAGCATTTGCCACACCCAGATCCAATACGTTATGACTATTTATGAGAGTTCTTTCCCTTTCTTTCACGCTTTGTTCAATTTTCTAACGTTTCCTTTCATTTCTCATTTTTGTGTATTGAATTATTGGACCTAAAACAAGCAAATTGCCTCTTAGTATTAATATTATAAAGCACTATATTTTGCCAATAGGTTACTCCAAATTTATATCTTCCTGTACTTAAAGCATCATCTTCTTCTCGCAATACGTCATTATTAATTTCTTTCAGACAAAGAGTTTGTTGTTGCACTCCATTATTATTTTCTTATTCTTAAAAGATATTCACTGACTGCGCTTCGTCATGTTCATGTTCGTGTATAATATTTTTCTGTGGGATTTTCCAGTCCTGGATGCATTTTCGGTTGTCCTATACATTTCAAAAAATATTTCCATCAAGATTTTACCTATTACATCTTCCTCGTCGTTCGTATCTCTTGTTATAAGTAACTCTAATTTCTCTGGTAGTCTCTGTATATTATTATTAGTTCAATAATGAACACATGACTGCAATTAAGTTTTGTCACGTATTCATGTATTATAATGTATGTGAAAAAAAAAAGAAACAAAAGGAAATGTGTATATTATTTAACTATTTAATAATTCATCTTTGAAAGAAATTCGGAATTTATAAAGTGGCTTTGACTTTAAGGAGATATTGAACTCATTGCTCTACTATAAGAGAACGATCGCTCGAACAATGTGGTTTTATGTATGGACATGGAAAGTAAACTATTATTACGTATGTTAATGTTGTGCACATCAGTCCTAAATCTTTTTGTTATAGAGATATGGAGGAGTCTTGCTAGTAATCAATTAATGACAAAAAGAAAGTGGGTGGTAATATTGTCGACTTTTCATTGATAACCACTTTAGACTTTTAAATTTATGAAAAATGGGTTGAAATTTTTTAATGCCATAAATAAATCGAAAAAAATGCATTTTGCATTGTTTGAATTCTGTTAGAGTCAATAGCGTCAATTCCAGGATTATAATGAACATCACAGTAGTTAAATTTTGACAGAACTAAAGTCACATACAGTAGAATTTTTAGTTCGTTGTATATAATGTGTCTGCTACGGTAAAGAACTTTTAGGTTACAATACGATTTTCTTAACATGTTATTTACAAATGTTTTATACCTCAAGTGAGAGTCTAAAGTTACACTCAGACGCTTGGCCTCTCTAATTACTACAAGTTGACCATTATTAATCTGTATGTACCTCAAGCGTGTCATACTGTCTAAGGCAGATTTTTTACCAATAACTAGAACTAATAACCTAGCACTGTTAAGTTATAAGGAGTGGTTCATTGCGGTATTAACGAGGGATGATAAATCCTTGTTAATTTTACGACAAGCATCAGCAAGCTCAGATGGTGGAAATGAATAATATAATTGGATGTCATCTGCGTAAAAGTGGTACCTATAATGTGAGATGAGGGTTTTAAAGTTCACGGTATAAAGGCCTAAACTTGATCCTTGTGGTACTTCAGATGACATTTTCATTTTATTTGAATATGTGTTGTTGCTAACAACACATTGTACTCCATTGCGTAGATAATTTTTGGATAATAATACAGAATTTTCAGTAAGGCCTTATATAGTGCAAAATTGCAAATAAAATATGACCAAAGATATCAAATGCCTTACTAAAATAAGTGCCGTTACTTTTCCATTATCCACATGACTAATAATAATATTAGAAGAGCTGTTAGACAACTATAATTTTGGATAAATTCTGACAGAAATTTACCAAACTATTTTATTTATTTCAGGTGGTTACATTTTTAATTAACGGATGTCGAAAACAAAATCCTTTATTTAATAAATTATATACAGGGATCTTTTATGGAGGTAGCTTCTTTGATGGTGTAAAAATAAGAATGCCCGATGAATATGACATTCATGTTAAACTTTCTTTTGGAAGAAAAGTCAAAGGTAACATTTTTCCAAGTTACAAAAATGGATATTTACATTTCAAAATGAAGTCAATTCCAAATAAGTAAGTTCTTAAATATGTATAAATAATATAGTACATACATAAGAACAGAGCTGTGTATGAATACCTAAAATATATTCAATACTCGAATACTGAATACTCTACTGAGAAAGTATTCATGAATACTTGAATACAAGTATTTAGATTTAAACAGTTTTCAAATCCTGAATACTTGTATTCAAGTATTCACTCTACATGAATAAAATATTGAATACTTTTCAACCTCCTAACTGATATAAACGATACGTTTAACCAAACTATTTTTCTAAACATATTTTGCTAAACATTGTAGACAAATTTTAATTAATATCTGATAGTTTTTTTTTGTGGGGATTTCGGTCAGATATAACTAATTTTATTTTTTTTTTCGGTTTATTACACCATCATCAGAGAAACTATTAAATATTAGGTATGTGTTTTAAAAAATTGTTTACATGTTATTATATTGTCTGTTTTAACGTAATAAACCGAAACGTTAGAAAAAAAATAATAAAATTAGTTATATCTGACCAAAATCCCCACAAAAAAAACTTTGATATTAATTGATATTAACGGTCAAGAAAAGAAAAATATATAGAAAAATTTTATTATAATATGTACAGAGATAGGAGATTTCATGTCGAGGTATGATTTAAGACGTATAATTAAGTTGCTTATTAAGAAGTCTACAATTGTAGAAGTCTGTCTGAGCGTTGAGGTAGCTTTGGTTTTGTCTAGTTTTACTTTTAAACTATTACACGTGGTATAAGGTAACCAAAATATGTACTTTTCTCTCCTTGTAAAAAAGTCGATGGTCTCAGAAATTGGCTTTAAAATTATACAATATTCCTTGAGATAATATATCTGAATCTATTTTTAATATCTAGTTCACGTTCAAGTTTTTGTAATACTTCTAATAATTCATGACTACTTTGGTATTCATGAATACTTTACGATGCATGAATATCAAAAATATTCAAGGAATACCATTTGTTAAGTATTGAATACTGAATACACTGCTAAAACATATTGAGTACGAATACTGAATACTCTCAAGTAAAAGTATTGAATACTTGAATACTGAATACAGAAATATTGTATTGAATACTACTCGTGAATACAATGTCTTCGAGTAATACCCAGCTCTGCATAAGAATATTTTTATGAGGTAAAAGATCAAATAGTGTAAAAAATATCGAAAGTTAAAGTTAAATTCGCTATTCTAAATATTCTTTGAATATATTTAATCGTAAAAGAAAAAAAGTAAAAGTTGAATTCAGTTAAACAAAATCATCTTGATTTACGAGTTCTCGTCGACCCTTACAAAATCAAGGGAAGTGGTTGTATGTCCGCGTTTTTTTACACTGTAACCCCCGGCCATGAAGCTCCGGCTTTGGATTTGGAAGTTGTCTAATTTATATGGTGTGTTTATTATTAAAAAAAGTATATCTCCTTCAACGTAAACAAAAAGTAAATTAAAAACTGTATAACAGTTCAAAATGAGTAATATAAATGAAAATTATTATGACTATCATTTGCTATGATGGGATATAGAAATATAAAAAACATGAAATTATACAGTATGTGTATTAAAATATTAGACATAGTACATTAAAGGAAGACTGAAATTTGGCATTGTATTGTACGCGTGTACTCTTGACTGCACGACAGCTGGATGGAAATAGAGCTGTGTCGTTCGCGAACGACCCGTTCAGAAGAGTCGGATCGCAGTACTGAACGATATGAACCGGTTCACTGAAATTAACTGAATCGGCTCTTTGGCTCAGTTACGTACATATGTATGTTATTTAGCTGAACCGCGAACGGAAAGAACTAATTGAACGAATTGATTCGTTTTGTCTGGCTGATAAGTGCATCGGCTGTCGGTGGTTTTCAAATTGCGTGACTGTATGAATTGGCCTGGGGTGCCTGGGTCGCGGCTGTAGGCGTTTGATTTTGGATAAGACATTTGAATAGAGCAGCCTGGCCTTGGTCAACTGTTACTTTACTTCAAGATTAAAATCTTGACTTTACTTATTGTTTTTTTCAAGGTGGCTGACAGGGCAGGTCTAATAGTAATAATATTAATATTATGGGTCGCCCCACAAACAGAATATAATTTATCTTTTAATAGTTAAAATAACAAAATATTTAATCAATCACCTTCAAAAATTAAACAAAAATACATTCTAAATGTAGGTATACTTTACATTACATGAAAAATAAAATAATACCTATAGTTATCTAAAAAAATAAATAAAAATTTTGTTCTTTAGTATACCTAAAATATAACAATAAATGTTAAAAAAACAAATAAGTATTTAGAAACTAAATAAATTGTTACCTACTCTAAATTATGTGCCAAAAATATAATTTGAGACAGTTCTGTTGTTTTTAAAGAACTTCTTTTTTCTGTAGCGATTTGTCCGGCCTTGGAAAAAATACGCTCGCAAGGTACGGAAGTCGCTACAATACAAAATCTTTTTTTAACTATTTCATATAGCATTGGATATATATATTTTCTTTGCTTCCACCATAACAACGGATCTTGATGTCTATTTATTAATGGTTCTTGTAGATATTTATTTAATTCGACTATTCCTGCCGCCGTAGGATTTGACAAAGCTCTTGTTTTAGAAACATCCTCATCAAAATCTTTCCATAGTGACGATGTACAAGGTGCATCAGGAAGATTTGCGGTGGTACTGCCTTCAATTGATTCTTTCGAACTAGCAATGTTTACAGAACATACACTTTGCTGTAATAATGCATAGGCGGCATCAGCTTTATGAGCTTCAGAAAATCCAAATTTTTTGAAACGTGGATCAAGAATTGTCGCGGTAGTGAAGAGCGGATTATTTACTAAATCTTTGAAACGAGTGTTTAATTGCTTCAGACATGTATCAGTCATTTTATGAAGTTCTGATAATAATTTATCATTATTAAAAAAAATCAATACATGTCTTTTCATTGATCTTGAAAATAAAATTATTTTGGAAGGTGATACATTTTTTTCTGCACTTATTTCAATGGTAACGTCGTTAAAAATACTTAAAAAATCAATAGCAGTTTCCAAAATAGCCCAGTCTTGCAGAGTTAATATATTAACTTGTTTTTGTCCGATGATGGCTAATGTAGATATTATAGCGTCTTTAACTTTCGAAATTCTTACCATCATGTCATAGGTAGAATTCCACCTTGTGACCACATTGAATTTGATGAAGTTTTGCTGGTGCATGAGAACTTCTTTTGAAGAATTCTACGATTTTCTTTACTTTGTCTACTGTCTCATGAATTTCTCCTAAAGATGCCTGTACTATTAAATTTACAGTATGAGCAAAACATCCAAGATGACGTCACCCACCAAGTGGGCGGTAACAGCTAAAAAACTCTCATTGTTAATGGAAGTCCACCTGTCAGTAGTCACACAAACAGCAAATGCTTCTTTTAGTTTATTCTGTACTTTTTATTTGGTTGCAATATAAAATTGTGGTATTAAACTAGTCGAGATTGTTTTACGACTAGGTAATGAATAGCCTGGACATTACAAATTAACAAATTTTCTAAATTCTACATCTTCCACTAATCTCAATGGTTGGTATTCCTTAACAATCATTCTAATTAATTGTCTATCAAATTCCTTTGATTTTTGAATAAACACAGGCTTTGCATTTCTAACAAAGTCATTTATTTGAGTTTGTTTTTTTGATATTGATGTAGATGACGGTCCTGGGTTGTTGTTGTTTTTGTCGATATCGTCTTTACTTGTGGTTTCTACTGGAACTGGAGTGTCAGATACAGAAAAAGAATTGTCAGAATCAGAATTTAATTTTGAAGAATTATTTCTGTACATCGATATACCGACATGCTTTGTCCTCATATGTCTACTAAGATTTCCCGTAGAACCGCTGGCTGCACTAATTAATTGCGAACAATAGTTACATTTTGCCTTATTATAGTCCCTGGGTTCAAAATGATTCCAGATCTCGCTTCTCTTGCGAGAATTCATTCTAATAATTATATATTATAAGATAAGAAGTGACAGGCACGCAACTTCCGTCGGATCCACCTGCCGTCGAGCCGTCTAACGTCTAAACGATACGGTAAAAACAGCACTGAATTCCATAAAGTGCGCTGTGCCGCTCACAGTGTCATTGCCGCCGTTTCCGCACTTTCCGTGAAAATAACCAAACTATAATAAAGGGCAAGGAAAATAAAGAAACTATAATAAAGGGCAAGGAAAATCTTACTAACGAACTAAAAAATACTTATTTAAAAAAAAATAATAAGTTTGTGATTCGAACCCTGGACCTAGCGCGTGCTAGGCGAGTACCTTCTCTATCGTCTAATGAGTTCCTTGCTGACAAACGATTCCAAAAGGATTTAATACACTTTGACATGTCATGTAACTGCGCATGCCCTGCGGCTATCTTAAAACGGAATCCAGTGCTGTTTTTACCGTATCTAACGTCTAATAGGGAACTGGATGAGAAGGACTAACGAATGAACGAAATGTACTGGTGCGCATGCACATGAGATGACTCAATTGAGAGGAGCCGGTAAATCGCAGTGACGGCTCCCGTTACTGCGCAGATGCGCACAGCCTCTAAGCCGGAATTTTTGAAGAGCAAATAATATTGAGGAATATGTTTTAAATTTCAAATAAAGGTAAAAGTCGTTAATTTTTTAATAGGTAAGTACTTACCTAAATAGTATAGCTACTGGGTTAACAAGAGAAGAAGGAAAAAAAGTATATTGTGTACTATTTATATTTATTATTGGTTTTGTTCATAGTTTTGGTACAAATAATTTTATTTTAATACACTTAGTTAAGTAGAAAAATAATTATGATCATTGCCTGAATCATTGGAAACAACAAGTTGACCCATTAAACAATTTTTTATACTTGTGGTTTCTTCTCTACTTGGTTTTGATATCGTAGCGGTTGGTTTCTTATTCTTATTTTTTATCGAGTGAAATGTTTATTTATTTTTTTATTTGGAGGTTCATAAACATTTTTGGCATTTCCTTCAAAATTTTCCCTGTCATTAATTTGTTTATTACTCAAAAGATAATGAGCATTATTTAAAGTTTTTAATACATGGGATAAACTGTTTTGATCAACATTAGATAAATCAAGTTGCATTATTTGATTACATTTTTGTTTAATCAAATTTGAGGTCCCTGCCTTATTGCTTTCTACATTATTACTCTCTAAAGTTTTCAGATGGGTTTTTAAGCTCCAACTTATTATTACTTAAATTTGGAGTTGATCTGGTAATATCAGTATTCTCAATAGTAGTAACATTATAATCTTCTTGATAATTTATATGAACATAATAGATGTGCTTACAAACTGTAGTTCCCACATAGAAGTCCACACATGTACATTTATACATATGTACACATATATTGCACAATGAACATTTTAAGGGACAACAAGCCCTTTGTAAATCAGTTCGTGAAACACTATAATTACTTTTTTCGTTATCAACCATCCAAGTTTTATCAATCCGATTATTTTGTACTACAAATGAACTATTTATTGCAGTTTGGTGTCTTTGATCAATTTTTGAGATATGATGAGTGTTTTTACCCTTTATATTTTTTTATTAATCTATCTACAATTTTATTTCTGATAAAATTCGACATAGCATGAAGTCCTTTGTCGAGCCGTTTAATTTTTTTACTATCTAAATATATATATTTAACAACCTTATGCATGGACTCTATATGCATATTTGTATTTATTCCACAATTTTTTCGATAGCAATAAGCCCATTGCTCGACATTACTGACATAATAACTTCTAAAATATTCACCAAATGTACTGGTTTTTACATCTTCATCTAAAAATTTCACGAAATTTTTTAATTCTTTTAAAAAATCTGTTTCACACAATTCAGAAACTAAGGCTTTTAATATCTTATATACTATACCTCTTTTTTTCTGAATTGCTAATTTTGTTTAAATTTGCCCTCCATGCATGGTCTATATGCCATGCACAAAATAATTGATTTTTGGCAGGTGCCATGACCTTTTTCCATGCATTATAAAACACAGATGTGATAGGGTAGGTGGGGGCAAAAGTACGCACTTTCGTTGTCGGATCGCTTAGTGGGAAACTGGTTTTACTTAGGCATCTGAAATTGTCTTAGAGAGATAGCGTATATATTTATCCAACAAATTCAACATAGACTGAAGTCAATAAGTTGTCTATTAAAATAAAAAAATTCCTTTTCATGGAGTATGCAACTGCGTACTCTCCCATCAGATGGGGCAAAAGTACGCGGGTGCGTACAATACAGATATACATTAAAATTTAAATAAAAAAAATGTAAACAATATATGACAAAGATATTTATTACGTGTATTAAAAAATATAAGAAGCTAACAAAAGATTAATATAGAATAGAAGTGTATTCACCGAGGTTATTGGAAAATCCTACTGAATTTTTAAATCTAATTGAACAACTCGGTATTATTTTATTTCTGATAAAATTCGACATAGCATGAAGTCCTTTGTCGAGCCGTTTAATTTTTTTACTATCTAAATATATATATTTAACAACCTTATGCATGGACTCTATATGCATATTTGTATTTATTCCACAATTTTTCGATAGCAATAAGCCCATTGCTCGACATTACTGACATAATAACTTCTAAAATATTCACCAAATGTACTGGTTTTTACATCTTCATCTAAAAATTTCACGAAATTTTTTAATTCTTTAAAAAAATCTGTTTCATACAATTCAGAAACTAAGGCTTTTAATATCTTATATACTATACCTCTTTTTTCTGAATTGCTAATTTTGTTTAAATTTGCCCTCCATGCATGGTCTATATGCCATGCACAAAATAATTGATTTTTGGCAGGTGCCATGACCTTTTTCCATGCATTATAAAACACAGATGTGATAGGGTAGGTGGGGGCAAAAGTACGCACTTTCGTTGTCGGATCGCTTAGTGGGAAACTGGTTTTACTTAGGCATCTGAAATTGTCTTAGAGAGATAGCGTATATATTTATCCAACAAATTCAACATAGACTGAAGTCAATAAGTTGTCTATTAAAATAAAAAAATTCCTTTTCATGGAGTATGCAACTGCGTACTCTCCCCATCAGATGGGGCAAAAGTACGCGGGTGCGTACAATACAGATATACATTAAAATTTAAATAAAAAAAATGTAAACAATATATGACAAAGATATTTATTACGTGTATTAAAAATATAAGAAGCTAACAAAAGATTAATATAGAATAGAAGTGTATTCACCGAGGTTATTGGAAAATCCTACTGAATTTTTAAATCTAATTGAACAACTCGGTATTGACTTTGAGAGCTTAAGCTTTTGAAAAAAGGCACCTTCAGTCGTCTCACAGAAACGAAATGTATTGGGCATTCGCTTATAAAACACCCCTTCATAACCATCATTATCAGGTTTGACGACTTTAGCGATGAATAATCTATACGAGTTTTTTCCAAAAACCTTTACTAACACAAAGTCTTCAGGGCGTGGCGTTGGTAACACACTGTCCGAGTCGTTTCCTTCATCTGCAGATGAAAATAAGTTGCAGGAATCGTTACTTTCCTGAAAGGACAATGCGACTGAGTTATCAGATGATGATTCTTCTTCAAACACCTTTCCTCTTTACGCCACCATTTCGAGTCTTGATTTTTTAACATTTTTAATGTTGCTTTTCTTTCTTTTTCTCTCGCTGCTTTCTCTTTTCCTCCTCCAGCTCCATGAGACGTTCTTTATTTGGTGTAGAAGTCAATAGAGTGGATTTCAGACTTCGTCCGGTACGTTTTCTGTTTTTTTTTTTAATTTTTGGAGAAGAGAATGATGTCTGAAGGTGAAGCTACATGTTGTTTTGGGTCATTAGGACATTCTAAAGGTTGTGGTAGTGCGGCGACATTCGAGGGCCCAGGGAGAAGACACGTTGATAGAACTGGCTCTGAGGAAGATTCAGTCCTAGTTGCTGCAGCGTCTGAGGCACTCTGTTGTTGTGGTGATGGATCAAGTGGATACTCTTGAGTTACTTCACCTTCAAAGTGGACAAAGACCCGATCTTCATCGCTTATGTCTGTATCGAGGTCTTGCTCTGTTACTTCGGCTGGCAGGAAATCCACGTCTGTAAAAATGTTTTTGTTTAACGGATAGATTCCTGTAGCTCGGAATCCCTCGTTCGCTATGTCAACAGTCGCAGTCTTCGTAAATGCCGTTCCGAAAAGACCGGCCACGTGGTAAATGGAGAGGACCTGGCCTGGGTTTGAAGTGGTCCAGCTGTCGGCAACACTTTCATAGTATGCTTTCAGTGGTCTGAAAAAAACCCGATCCAGTGGTTGGGTCTTATGGCTGCTGTGTGGCGGTAGACTTAATAAATGGATATGGTTACTCTTCGCAAATATCACGGCCTGGAGACTTGTGTGGGACACGTGATTGTCTAGAATTAAAAGAACGATTCTGTTCGGTCGGATTCGTGTGTTTCTTAAAATGTTCAAGATACTTTATAAATGTCGGAGTGTTCATGTATCCGGTATCAGTAACGGCCATATCGCAACCAGCAGGTCCATCTTTGATTAAGAGCAGGTTCATCCGTTTTCGAGCAAACAAAAAATAAGGAGGAACATGATGAGCCGTTGCATTCATACAACAGACAGCAGTAACTGTCTTCCCTTGCTCAGCAGCTACTGCCTTTACTACATCTTTCTTTCTAGTTGGGGCGACATGCTTCGGCAGTTTGTTCGGAACCGTCTGAAACCCACTTTCATTAACATTGTATATACGGTTGGGAAGAAACTTGTATTTTTGAAGTACATTCTCTAAATTATCAAAGTACTGTGCTAGTTGTATCCTATTAAATCCCATTGTTCTGGCAATGCTGGTTTTCCGAGACGTCCGTAAGGATAACCGATTTCTCCGCATGAAACCTCTCGTGAAGTCTCGACCAGCCAACTGGTTGCCAGGTTTAAATGGATGTCTAATATGGTTTATTTCCACATAAGAGTAAAGTAGAAAGCGCAGTGACTTTAGTGTCAATCCGTAGAACCGCTTGTCAAGGTTTTTACAATGCTGCACTATTTCATTTTCTTGGGCGTGGGAAAACACTGCTCTGATTCGTCCCAAATTCTCAGAGCCTCTTCCCTCCTTCAAGCGTTTTCGTAGCGTTGCTTCATGAAATCCGACAGCTTTTGCAGCCTGCCGTACGAACACACCATTGTCAATAAGTTCGCGCGCCTCACGCAAAATGGCCTCTGTCATAGGCTTTCGCTCCGATATTTTTTTATAATTTCTAAAATAAAAAGTAAAAACATTAGTACCTAACATAAAATGCATTAAATGTTATGTAAAACAGCCCAAAGCGAACATTTAAATATCGTAAAAGTCATGACAAGATTATCATAAATCATCAATCGTGATCGTCAAAAAATGGGGCAAAAGTACGCACTCGTATTATTGCCCCATAATGTTTGCGTACTTTTACCCCATTTAGCAATACCATAAAAACTTCGTTTAAGCCATTTTACAACCTAACCTCGACTGGAAAATATATCAAGCGTGGGTACTAAACTAAACTTATATTGCACCCAAAAGAAGTTATTCAATTAGCATTCACTTTCGTTGAAAAAAAAATCAATAAAGACAAGCAAATATTACATTGACACGCCAAAAAATCATATTTACCTCATATTTTGTAAACAACGTAGTCGCCGGCTTCACTATTTCGTTTGCACATCGACCGAACTGTTGCCAAACATATTCCATAATGCGCTGCTAATACAAGCATTGGCGACAAATTTAAGTGGGGTGCGTACTTTTGCCCCACGCGTACTTTTGCCCCCACCTACACTATCGCTCATAAATGTATTTGTGAAAATTATCCCCGTTTTTAATTTAATTTGTTCAAAAAAAGAATTCATGAACGAGTGTATCCTTTCTGTTCGTGAACATACATGCTCCAGGGAAGCCCTCACCAAATTCATCTATGATCATAACAGTGGTAAGCTCAAAGTCACAACCATTAAGACCCTGAGTACTGTCAACACAGACTGTATTCTTCCCAAACATTTTTAACATGTATTCCTGAGAATGATTGAAAAAAATTAGGCAAAAGTCATTCTTTTCAAAAAAGGACATGATCGTCGCCTTGTTTTTTGTAAATTAAAGTTGAATTTCCAACTTGCTTATATTCTTCAATCCACAATTCCACACTTACAACATCATTTCTGTGACGTACACCATCATTTCTGTCGATGTTACCTATATGAAGTTTTTATATTTTTTATATCTTCTCTGGTTAATAGATCATTTCTTTTTAAAGATGCAATTGATAAATTATTTCTTGTCGTAACCAAAATTCTGAAAAATGCACATATTGATAAAAATATGTGTTTCATTACAAAATTTTAATTTACCTTGAAACTGCTACCCTATCAGTAAGTTTAGATGCTATGGTTAAACGATCTTGTTTAGAGATACGAAAATGCTGTAATTCAATAGCGTGTCCATAATGTGTTTGAAAATAGCTTACTGAGCAATGTTGCGTCTTATTACAGTTTTCAACTACGATTGAACTTGTACATGCGTTACTTAATTTACAGGGTCCTTGGCTTTTTAATTTTCTTTTGAGGCTGGTACTATTTGCATTTGCAACTTTTGTCTGACAATTTTCATGAACCGCTAAAAAACTGTTAAATTAATTTACATTACAAAGCAAAATAAAAGATACATACAACTATATTTTGCACTACGATTACAATAAAAGTATGAAGTTTCTTTATCTGATGTTTTAGATGTGTTGCTGATCACATATTGCACATTATTTTCTTTTGAGTGTCCACTCAACCAAATTTGAAATTCTAAAAATAAATCCACTTAGATAATTAAAAAAAATAATGATATTTTATTACCATCGAAATTCGCAACGGTCCACTTATTAGTTTTAAAAACAAAGCCGTGAACTTTGTTCAAATGAGTTCGTAAATGTCCGAAGTTCTTAAAAGAAACACTGCAGCCTTCTAAGCATTTATTGTTATAAATATTTGTTTCGTAGGAAATAATGGGTATTTCCTCTATTTTATGAACATTTTTTAAATGACGGTATAAGTTTTTTCGAAGTGTAAATACGGCCTCACAATATTTACAATACACTGACATGGTTATACGTGAAATTATCGAGGAAATTATGAAAAATCTTGACTTTGACTTGAAACAGAGACAACCTTCAAACCACAGGCACAGATTAAAGATATAAGTATCTTGAAAGTTAAAACTTCAAACCAAATGAAACAATACAGAGGTAAAATAATATTGCGCTTGCGCATTACAAAGAGCCATCTCTGCGATTTACCGCCTGCTCAATTGAGCCGGTTCCTTGAATCGGTTCAGTATAGTGATCCAGATCTGGTGAGTCGGATCATTAAAGTGACCCATTTTGCCCACCTCTAGATGGAAAATGAATTTGCAGAACAATCTGCCTCTGGTTTACATTTAACGTTACCATTTAAAATATCCATGTCTAATAGTTCAATGTACATACTGTCATTGAAACGTATGGAGGAATAATGCCTATACCTGAAGCTAGAGCAACACGAAACCAAGATGAACGTAAATACGTAATTGAAAAACTATGTTTGTTTACAATAATATTTACAAAATAGGGATTCTTTCCTGTATGCGCATTCTTATTGGTCACTTTTGTTCTAGGAGGTAGTGAAGGGAAACACGTGCGGCGAGACGCTCCAGTAAAATTGTAAAAAAAACCTGTAAAAATGTTGTGAACGTTGTGAAATTTAACTTGAAGATAGATCGAAAAAATCCGCGGAAAACTATACAAGCTAACAAAAATTCTAAATTTAAGTAAATAAAATAATTTACTAAATATTAGTTAATTGATAAATGACGATGTAAAACTACCATTTTAAAAGTAAGTGTATTATGAAAACTAAAACATACCATAAAATCATATGATTTTGAATAATTAATCCAAAAGTTCTTTTTAAACTAGGCAGTAAATCGAGCTAATAAACCTATCGGAAACGATAAATAATAAATTTACTTTATAGTTTTGCTCGAATTATCAGACATTTTTTAAAAATTTTTAATCGAAAATTATTGCAAAATATACGCTTCCTCTACATCTAGGTTAAAAATTTTCTATTATTGAATTTTATAAATATAAATGACAGTAAATTTTATAAATATAAATGACAGTATATTTTTAGGCGTACGTATTTTTTTCTGTAACATTTTTCATAACTCTTTTACAGATTACGTGTTCTGATTAACGCTGACGGCTATTTAGATACTAATAAGGTTATGTTATGGATGCATCAAACGTTGTCTACTTATTTAGGAGGAAAAAAGAGAGGAAAAATCCGTACCATAAAAACCAAATATATTAAGGTAAATTTTTATTGAAATCTAAGTACTCTTTACGGTTGTCCTAATTTTTACCTGAAACTATTTTATGTTAACTTTAAAGTTAGAATGTTTCAAAACCTTTAGTTAATGTTGAGTTTAAATCATCGTGAAAATTAGTGAAAAGATTTAATCTTTGTAAAACGATCTATAATCCTTCCAAAAGATCTTAAATCAAGTTCAAATCAGAAATATTAGATCATATGGCAAAGTACTTAAGCTTTAAAGTCAAAGATCGTTTGAGACAAAAGTGTCAATTATTATAATGATTTGATTAAAAAGTATTTTACATTTTAAAAGATTTAAATCTCGATATATTGTTTATGAGTTTTTCCATCAATGTAACCCTTGCCCGCGTCGGCTTTAGCTTATCTATCTCCTTGCAAGAGTAACTTTTTTTATTTGCAGAGTTAAAGAGTCGGTTGTATTGAGGATTATGCAACGTTTTTAGATTACTGAAATATACTGAAAAAACTGAAAATGGTCGACATTTTCAAAGTTAAATAACTTCCGAACCGTCATCCATAGGAAATTCGGATATCTGACATGGTTTTCGAGATACAGCATAAACTTTTTTTTTTAAATGGAAACCATGGTTGACTATAGGCTCATAAAAAAAGCTCGATTTTTCTGATTTCAAAGATATAAACATTTGTATGTCGAACACCAGACATAATACCTCTAGATTTTTCCTCTGGGGCTCCACATTATTAAGTTTTTCTTTGTAAGCCTGGTATTTAAGGGCGCCCCAGAGAAAAAAAATCTAGAGGTGTTATGTCTGGTGTCTTTCAATTGGCACCGACCAAGGATTATTGTGGCTAGGCGGTAATGTTACTGGAGAGCGGAATAGGACACTTTTGCATTCATGCAAGTTAGAACGCTTGTCTTTAATCAATCTATATGTATATACATATATATATATATATATATATATATATATATATATATATATATATATATATATATATATATATATATATATATATATATATATATATACATATATACATATATATATATATATATATATATATATATATATATATATATATATATATATATATATATATATATATATATATATATATATATATATATATCGTATTTTATAGATACAGTTTCAAAGAAAAGGTCCCTCCTTTGTATTTTGTGTAACGGATTACACTGGTATTACAATAAACTTTGACTTCGTCCCTTGCTTCGAATTTGGTGGAAATCAATGGCCTCCATATGGTTTTAGAAAAATCCAATTTGTGAAAAGGTAAGATAATGTATAACTTATATAACTTTGTTCTTAAATACAGTATCGGAAATATTTCTGGATTGTTTTGTCAAATTAGCATTTAACTTTGACATTAATATTACATTTTTTGACTAATTTATTCCGTACAGTTCATAGAAGGTGTCGTTGTCAGTATTATCCAACAGCAAAACGACACAACTTCTTTCTTAGATAAAAAGATAGAAATCCGACGTCACGAAGAGATTCAGTAATCAATTATTATATACCGAACGCGAGTAGGATGTAAAGCGCTCCGGGGGGCGCTTATATACCGCTAACGGGGAACGCGAGTAGGGTGTATAGCGCTCCGGGGGGCGCGCCGAATTTTTTACGTAACAGGGGTGCTTTTGCGCACGTTTCGCCCGTATAAACGTAGATGGTTCGTCCGCCCGTTTTCGCGGAGGTGGGGGGTGAATTTTGAAATCATCGTTTTTTCGAAACAGTGGTCGCCTCGAGTACCGCATGGGACGACTAGACGAGTAAGACGCCGTCGATATCGCTTCGATAGCTCTTCCCGTCGCCGAGATATAAGCCCCGGAAAATCCCCCCCCTTGCCGCCCAATGAGCAACAATAGTAGCCTACACCGAGCCTCGGAGCCTCGTTTTGACCCGTGGGGGCCATGGGGGCGACACGACATGAAAAATCTTCCATCTCGACCCACCCCCCACCATTGGCGTGCGTGGAGGGGGTAGCTACATCCTCCGAGTAGAGACGAGGGGGGTCGCGACCTCCAAATGGTAAAGGCCAATGGTCAGGCCTACAAAAAAGTATAGAGGTGCGAAACGCGTACGACGCTCCGTTCGGCCTGTACAGGTACCAAATCGATCGCTTTTTCGCGTTTTTTTTTCAAACGGTCGCGAAATATGGTAAATATGCAAATTAAGGAACGCGCTTTCGTGGGGGGCCGTCGTTCGGCGGGGCGGTTTCGGAAAAAAAGGAGGGGGGCGGGGAGGGGGTGCTAATTTTGGAAAACGCCTTTTCGGCAAATTCGCGCGCGGCACGTCGTTCTACGTCGCGGACGACGCGAAAAAGTCTTATGACCGTATTCGATCCGACGCGTCGTAACGGCGCGGCGGCCGTCGGCGCGCCGAAAATTTTCGATCGTTCGAAAAAAATACTTAGTCGGCAGATTAAGGAACGCGCTCCCGTGGGCGGGCAGTATTCGGGGAGGGGTTTTCGGGAACAAACAGAGGGGGGGGCTGGGGGGGCTAATTCCCAAAATCGCTTTTTCGGCAAAATCGCGTGCGGAGTGACGTTCTACGTCGCGAACGGCGCAGAAAAGTCTTATGACCGGATTCGATCCGACGCATCGTAACGGCGCGGCGGCCGTCGACGCGCCGAAAATTTTCGATCGTCCAAAAAAAATATTTACTCGGCAGATTAAGGAACGCACTCCCGTGGGAGGATGTTAATCGAGGAGGGATTTCCCTAAAAAATTGGTGGGGGTGGGTGGTCGGAGGGGGGGCTAATTTCGGAACGCGCCTTTTCGGCAAAAACGCGGGGGGCGCGTCGTTCTTCGTCGCGAACGACGCAAAAAAGTCTTATGACCGAATTCGATTCGACGCATCGTAACGGCGTGGCGGCCGTCGGCGCGCCAAAAATTTTCGATCGACCGAAAAAAATACTTCGTCGGTAGATTAAGGACCGCGATTCCGTGGGCGGATATTATTCGAGGAGACGTTTCGGTAAAAAAAATTGGTGGGGGTCGGAGAAGGGGGGCTAATTTCGGAACGCGCCTCTTCGGCAAAATCGCGGGGGGTGTGTCGTTCTTCGTCGCGAACGACGCAAAAAGGTCTTATGACCGAATTCGATCCGGCGTGTCGTAACGGCGTGGCGGCGTCGACGCTCCGAAAATTTTCGATCGTCCGAAAAAAATACTTAGTCGGCAGATTAAGGAACGCGCTCCCGTGGGCGGGCATTACTCGAGGGGGGATTTCTGCGAAACAATTGGAGGGGGGGTCCGGGAGAGGGGCTAATTTCGGAACGCGTCTTTTCGGCAAAATCGCGGAGGGCGCGTCGTTCTACGTCGCGAAAGACGCAAAAAGTCTTATGGCCGAATTCGATGTGACGCAACGTAACGGCGTGACGACCAATAATATACAAATTTTTTCCTCGACAGAGGAAGATGCCTTGCAACGCACCGAGGGTGCGCCGAGGGTGCGCGTAGCGCACGCTTAACTTATGCACATATCAGAGGTGGATACGGAGGTTAGACTTAAAGGTTGTAATACTTGTTTATAAAATAATGTCGATGGTGTAGCGCACACATATGGTAAGTGAATTTTTAGGCAAACATGAGTTAAATACACTAAACAAGTATATACAATTGTTGTTTACTGCATTTTAACTCATTTTTGTAAAAAAATGCACTTACCACGTGTACACGACACGATCGATACATGCCAGGTGATTCATGGAGAATGGACCCCCTCTTTATCACAGTTAGTTTTTAAGATAAAAATTTGGGACACAAATTAATTTATTTGACTCTTTATGATTTTTTTAAATGCGTAACTAGATATACAGGTGAATTAAAAATGAGTGAGCTGCAGCCGAATTCTTTTTAATGAAAACCCATATTTTTTCAAAAATATATTCTTCTCTTTACCCTGAATACAGTGATATAAAACTTTATACTGTTATATTTAATACTTTTCAAAATATACAACTCTAAAATTTCATATTATTGCATATATTGAATCCGACATAATTAAACTTTTAAAATGCAGTAGGATATAGAGACTTGTCTGAAACAAAATAATGAAGTAACGCACGGTAGGCTATGACAATTTATTATGTTTATTATGTAAACTGTATGCACTTTTATTAAAATTTATTAAGAACACATACTTGTGATGAACCCTGTATGCATATTGACCAAATGTTATGGATTTTATTTAAGATTTTTAATAATATATTGTTATCAGTTTAGGGTACTATCCTGTATATTTACTAATAGTGATTATTTAATTATGTTACAGTTCTACCTTCTGTCTCTCGAACGCATGGATGGGAATATGAAATCTATCAGTATCTAAATTTTTCTATATTTGTTTTATATGTTATGATAAGGATATTAGTCTGCTTTATAAACACCGTATTAGTTCATTGGGTTACATATCTACACTAATTAAAGTTTAAATTCTTGACCATACACATAAAGTGGGAGAGACCTAGCTTACCTTCTGGCCAAATCCAAAACCAGATTCATTTTCTGAAGCGGTCTCTCTCAAAGCAGTTTGTACGCGATATTAATATCTATATGCAAATGGTAGATCTTTGTTATATCGTCGTTTATGTAGTGTCATAACATCAATCAAGGTAATTAAATTTCTTTAATTTAAAATGTAGTTCAATATTTTGAGACTCTAAGCCATATTTTGGATTTTCCAATTTATAACAGACTTTTATCTTATCGTAGCATGTACTAATGGATGTTGTCTCTTTTTTTTTTTTTCGAAAACGCTAGGAGCTTTGACCGTCGAATTTATTAATATTTTTAAGTGCATAATTTATTAATATTTTTAAATGCATAATTTATTAATATTTTGAAATGCATAATTTATTAATATTTTTAAATGCATAATTCATTAATATTTTTAAATGTATTAATGATTAAATTTTATTAACGTATTAACGTGTTAATAATTCCTATTAATGTTTAATTAACATATTTATTATTTATCATTATTAATGATTTAAATTAATACTTTATCGTCGAAGAATTATAATAATTGTTATTATAATTGTTAATAATTTTATTGAAATCAAATCTTTTATTCAATTTATATAGAATTATTTTGAATTAACCTATTGAGTTAATTATCGATTAATTTATCGATGTACTTAGTCTGAGGTTTTTGCTAATTAGTTTAGTACAAATAATAATCCATTCAAGGATTAAAATCACTTGGTACGAGATATCGTTTGGTTTTGGATCAACATTGATCGAGCAGTTCGTAGGCTCGGAGCAACCCCTAGCGTTTATTTAGACATTCCAGACATCACTATTCTCCTGGTATTCATCCAACCACCCATGTGCGGCGAGAGACTATTTGTGCATCGTCAGGTGGTGAGATATAGTGCTTTATGTCAGTGTTAAAACTTAATTTTTTTTTGTTGCTATTAATATATTATTTATTACCATCATTTCATCTGCTTGAGACGCACTAGATTCTCTAACATCTGTGCCAACATCGTAAAAACTGCAATTTGTCGTTTATTTTAAAATACGAAAGTGACAATAGAAGTGACATAGTACTCGTCACATTGTCTGTGAGTATTTGCAGCCACAAATTATCCCGCATTAGCCTTTAGAAACATATCTAAAAGTGTATACATACACTATTTATAATCGTTATCGCGTTTTTATTAGTAAATTCCTCGAGTGTGACCCAACTGCACAAACTAGCAAATTTATAATCTGTGTCCAATGACAAAATGTTCCCAACCGGGAACGGGCCCGGACCAGACTCTAACATGCTCAATCAACCTACATTACAACTATCAAATACAATGCAGCAAACACCCGCTGAGGCGCATTCGTCAAACTATCAACAAACCAACCAGTTTAAAAGCAGAAAAGTAACAAACAAAACCATATCAGACAAAGACACTGAAAAAGTCACTGAAGAAGAAAAAGAACCTGAAACAGGCAAATACACGTGGCAAACGGTCAAGAAAAGGAAACTTTGTTCGTTATCCCCAGAGATAAGAGCTGAATCAGATTCGTTTTCCATTGGTACCCAAAATAGGTATGAACAGCTTTCAAAACTCCCTGATGAAGACGTGGCAACAAATGAAACCAACAACCCAGAAGTCAACGCTAGAAAAGCCCAACCAAAAGAAATTAAACCGCCTCCAATATTTATTTACGGAGTAACAAATTTTAGACAAATGGTCGAATACATACTGATACTATCGAGCAAAAACAATACATATGCAAAACACAATCTAACAATATGATAAAAATCAACGTCCATACGCCAGACTCATACCGAAAACTAATTAGGCAATTAAAAGAAGATAAAATAGTATACCATACGTACCAGATTAGACAGGAAAGATCATATAGGGTAGTCATCCGACATCTACATTACTCAATACCAGCAGATAACATAAAACAAGAATTAGAGCAGAAAGGACATATGGTTCGAAATATAATAAATATTAGGCACCGCGTAACAAAAGAACCCCTCCCACTATTCATCATAGATTTAGAACCTAAAGATAACAACAAAAACATATATGATACCAAAAATCTATGTAATACCATAGTAACAGTTGAAGCTCCAAGAAAGAAAATCATTATAGTCCAGTGCACCCGCTGTCAATCTTATGGACACACCAAACCTTATTGTGCAAAACCCTATGCATGTGTAAGATGTGGAGGTGATCACAACACAACAATGTGTAAGAAACCTACAAATACGCCTGCCAAATGTGCACTATGCCAAGGTAACCACCCTGCAAACTACAAGGGATGCGACATTTACAAAAATCTCCAACGAATAAGAGGTAAGCCAGCACACAAACCAAACTACAATACTTATCCAAACATAAACATTAATGACAATAACCCATTCCCTTCGATAAACCTTAACCAACAACATATCCAGATCCTACCTCATCCTCAGAATTCGTATGCACAAGTGCTCTCTCGAAATCAGAACTCAACAAACATAGTAGATCAACTCTCAATCTTCCTAAACGAGTTTAGAGCAATGTTCACCCAGCTAATTAATCAAAACAGCATGATATTAAACATATTGAGTGCAGTTATAAGTAAAGTAACTCCCTAATGGCGAATTCACTAAGAATTGTCCTTTGGAATGCCAATGGGCTTCTGAACCATAAACTTGAACTTGAGAATTTTCTCCACTTGCACAAGATAGACATTGCCCTAATATCCGAAACACATTTCACTTCAAGAACAATTGTCAAAATACCCTGTTATAAAGTTTACCACATAATCCACCCAGACGACACTGCTCATGGAGGTGCAGCCGTCATAATCTGACTCAATATCACATCACGAACTAATTCATTATCAGACGAACAAAATTCAGTCACCTAATATTAAGGTAGGCGCTAACCCATGGCCCTTAACAATTTCAGCAATTTACTGTCCCCCAAGACACGCTATAACAGTAGAGGATATGTAGAATTCCTAGAAACTCAGGGATCCAAGTTCTTCATAGGCGGAGACTGGAACGCTAAGAACACGTCTGGGGAGCAAGACTAGTGACACCGAAAGGTAGAAATCTTCTTAAAGCAGTAAACGTATTAAACTGTCGCTACCTGTCTACTGGTGAACCAACATATTGGCCGTCCGATCTCAATAAGTTACCTGATCTTTTAGACTTTTTTCTACATAAAGGGATAGCAACAAACCATCTCCAGGTTGAATCGAATTACGAATTATCATCGGATCACACTCCATAAGTACGTATGCCATCAATAAAGAATCCAGACCAACACTCACCACAAATGCAACAAACTGGGACAAATTTCAAAGATACACTGAAGATCACATAAATCTAAATTTACGAATTAAGGGAAGCTGACGAACTAGATCAAGTAACCCAGTATTTTACGACCCTAATACAAAAGGCTGCTTGGCACTCGACTCCTACACCACAAGAAAATGCAAAGAAATGCTATAATATTCCCCTTTATATAAGGGAACTAGTAAACGATAAACGTAGGGCTCGAAGAATATGGCAGAGGTCCCGAAACAATGAAGATAAACTCATATATAACAGGTTAAAACGAAAATTACATAACACACTAGCGGAAGCAAGAAGCGCTTCATTTGAATATCACCACACTTGCTAAGGATGATCACACGATCTGGAGGGCAACAAAAAAGTTCAAACGACTTCAAATTACAATATCACCTTTTAGAAAACCTGACGGAAGTTGGGCCAGAAGTGACCCAGAAAGGGCAAACACCTTCGCTGAACATCTTGCTCAAGTTTTCACCCCACTCGGGCCGAATGTTAATCACGACGACAGGCAGATTGAGAACTTCTTAGATACACCATGCCAAATGTCACTAGCAATCAGAGCATTTACACCAAGAGAAATAATGCAAGAAATTAAAATCCTAAATCCTCACAAAGCACCTGGATATGACCTTATAACAGGCAAAATATTAAAACGTTTGTCAAGGAAAGCAATAGTCCTCCTAACAACACTGTGCAACAGCATACTCAGGCTATATTATTACCCGGTAATATGGAAATTCGCGCAAATTATAATGGTACCCAAACCAGGCAAACCAGTAAATGAAATTACCTTGCATCGCTCGATAAGTCTACTTTCTACCCCATCAAAAATGTTTGAAAAACTGCTAATGGGTAGAATTAAAATCGACTTAGAACTATCAACCATAATTCCTGACTACCAGTTTGGTTTTAGAGAACATCATTCAACCACACAACAAACATAGAGAATAGTCAACCAAATTAATAAAAGCCTTGAAGAAAAAACGTTATGTACATCAGTATTTCTAGACGTTGCACAGGTATTTGATAAAATCTGGCACATCGGACTCTTATATAAAATCAAAAGCATTTTTCCAAGCCCGTACTACCTACTACTTAAATCATACATGTCTGAAAGGTTCTTCCAGATTAAGTATAACTCCGCATACTCCAGTTACCATCAAGTAAACTTGGGAGTACCTCAGGGGGACGTATTGGCTCCGCTATTGTTCCTAATTTATACCGCAGTTGCACCAACTACAAATGATACAACCATCGCAACATTCGCGGATGATACAGCGGTGTTATCGATAAATAACGACCCAATAGTGGCATCACAGCAATTACAACATCACCTAAATATCCTGCAAACCTGGTTTAGCAAATGGAAAATAAATATCAATGAAACGAAATCTGTACAAGTAACATTTACCACAAGATGCACAACATGTCCACCAGTATTATTGAACAATACCTAAATTTCAGTTCAAACTGAAGTGAAGTACCTAGGACTACACTTAGACCAAAAACTCACTTGGCAAAAACATATTAAAATGAAACGCCAACAACTAAACTTAAAATTTAGACGAATGTTATGGCTATTGGGACGAAAATCCAAATTATCGTTAGAAAACAAGATACTCTTATACAAATGCATAATAAAGCCCATTTGGACGTATGTCATTCAACTGTGGGGATGCACAAATCCATCCAATACGAAAATTATACAAAGAATACAATCCAAGATTCTACGATCCATAACCAATGCACCCTGGTACGTATCTAACCACACCATACATAATGACCTGCAAATACCATTTGTCAATGATGAGATGAAGAGACTTACAACCCACTATATAGAAACTTTAGAAGGGCATGAAAATAACCTGTTTGAAGAAATGAAAAACCAAAATTTTCGGAATTAAAATTATATTTGGTAGTTCAGTCTTGCTAGATATGAAAAAAATTTAAAATTGTAATCGAAAAACTTCATCAATAGATTAAACATTAAGTTATTGCACAAAATGTCAGGCATGATACAAATCAACGAAACAAAACTAAAACTAAAATAAGAACGGAAAACATTTAAGAAATTTTCATTGTAGGTATTTAATTTTAATTTGATTTTTTATTGTTTGGAATCTCCAATAAAAATATTTTTTAGCCGCCTGGAAGAATAACTTCTTTTCTAGTACTATTATTTTAAGTGGTTCTTTAATCTCCAGATGATAACTGTCGACAGTGCCTACACCTCTTTCATTTTTATCAAAATTCTCTATTTGGTCCTCATTCATATTTACTTCATGATTTTCTTGTTCCATATAATTTGCATTACTTTCACTGTCAGACAACTCCTCATTTTCTTTTGTTCGATTCATCTTCTACTAAATCACTCTTCTTTCGACTCGGTATCATTAATTTCCTTCAAAATCATTATAGTTTTCCTCATCTACAGTAGGGGCTATTTCCAAATGTCAAATCTTTAATTAAACGCAAATTAAATTTCACAAACATTATCTTGTATTTGTTTTTCTTTTTGATTTATCATTATCTTGTTTGTTCTATTAACGGTTAATCTATTTCTTTGATTAGTTTAAGTGTTAGCAAAACATTTAAAGTTTCTCTCTGCACTACCATTTGTTGCTGACATTCTTAATATTCTACATGCAATTTTACCAATATCACTCTCTAGCAAAACATTTCTCCAATTTAGTTTACTCCTTATGTGTCATTTTGTCCACAAAATCTAATAATAAATTACTTGAAGGAACAAATTCAGTAATAAATGTGCTAGATTATGTAGAAAGAGAAATCTAAAATAAAAATAAAATATTTTATTATACTTTAAAAATGTCAAGACAGAACTCGAATAACTGTTATTTGAAGTCATATCGATCACCTGAACTCTTACCTTTGCGTTTGAATGATTTGCACTAGAGTCTTCGAAGCTGAGAATTTCGAGAGTTTTTCCTCTTACTGTGGTAAAGATAAGATAAAGTTCACACATTTTTTTTAAATATCTTTTCATTTTTGTGGCATTTGACATATTTATTTTTGCAGTATTTGCGAATTCCATGTTTTTAATTATATATTATTATCTTTTCATGGAAATGATTCCAAACTTTTGATTTCAGTATTGGCATTTATTTGTTAAAAAAATGTAAAAGAATGAATAAATTAAAAACAATGTCACTTTCATTTCAAGCAAGAGTTTGGTTATGTATACAATATACAAAACTCAGAGAACATAAAACACGTCCACAAATTTAACTGAAAATTGGTTATTTAAGCCTTCCCGCTTAAATAAAAAGTTGCCCTGGGAAAGTTTCCAGTTGATGGAGACTTTTCCAGGAGCCTATGTTTCCTTCCTGGAAAGTTTCCATTTTGAATAAATTTTGAATTGGAAAATTTCAAGGTTGCAATCTCCACAAAAAACTCTAAAAAAACTTGTTATATATCTGCACTATAAAAACATTTTATTTGTTTGAAAATGTCTAAAATGTTTGAAATCAAACTAATATGGTACATTTTCTGTAACTTTTTTAATTTTTTTTTATTTTGCACAAAATGTAAGTACCGAGCCGTTCAAAGCAGAGAAATTAAAATTTGATATTGCAGAATGATTTCTGTAAGGATTTTATTGAATTTAACATTGATTTTCATAAATATCAAAAATATTTTAAATTTGTATGCGACATACTATGTTACAAAATTTAAAAAGTATGTTCTTTCAAAAGGTACTTTCACAAATGACATTTAAAAAATTGTCAATAATGTCATCTTACAAATATTTTTGAGTATCATTTTTTATACGTGAAAAAATAGATAAATGTATTTAAAAATCAAACTTTATAACTATTTTATTGATTGATTATGGGTGATTCGAGCGAATTAGTAAAAAATGACGTTTATAAACTTCAAGAAATAAAATATGGAAAATTGATTAGTTATTGTATCATCAGGCTCTAAGGAGGAGGTATGTTTGATTCTCACTTAAGGTTGAGATCGTTATTAGGTTTTAAAGTTTTTATTTAAAAAAAATTAAAAATGCATGTCCATGGAGATGATCAATTGTCATTTGTCTAAATTTTGTAAAATATTATTGCAAAAAATAAAAAGTCTCTATCGAAAAGTATAATAAAAAGACTATTCTTCCATATATAAATAACTTCTATATACAGGGTGTTTACGAACTTGGGAATATATTTTTAATGGGAGGTAGTACTTGGTAAAAAGAAGTCGATTGCTAAAAATTTACCGTAGTAAAAGTTCCTCAGAAGTGGCAGAAAAAATATTTTAAATAATACACCAAATTTTGTTTGAGAACCGCTGACCTAGCTAGCTGTGTGCGAAAGTTGTGGTAATGTTGCCAAATTTTATCTCAAAGTCCATTATTCAGCGACAGTTTTTTTTTGTTTTTTCCAACAACAACAAATAATAACAGCAAATAATAATATTAGGTAAATAACATCTAACTGAGCTACAAAATGAACTCACTTTTTAAAATTAAATATTTTATTCGAAAATTAAACATCTTGTAACAGCCAGAAAAGTACAACATAGTAACCCATGGATTCAATTTAATTGTTTTAAAGAATCCAACTACAAATTAAAACATTTTTCTCACTATTAATTGATTGATTCATTTACATTTTTTTACATCATTAAATTTGTTATTTTTCATAATATCTGTGGAAATTTTTGTGGAAATTCGTAATCGTACAAATACAAAATGGGAAACTCAAAATATTTACATCTTTGTGTGCATTGTACAATTTAAAAATGAAAATATACCCAATCTATTATAATAAATTACAGTGAATAAATCTCGGATATTGAGAGTGATGTATTTGAACCTATTGTTACCTTTGCAACAAGTTTCTCTTGCAGGAAATTCCTTAAAGTACTTCCTTCACTCAACCACAAACACAATTCTTTCTTTGGTAGGCACTACACTCAAAAACTAAATAATTAACAATATCTTCATGTGCAATATTATAGTGAAGTCTTCTCTTTCAAGGTATAAAAGCATGTAAACCAATGGCACTTTTTCCATGTATAAACCTGTACACCAGGAGACAATTCCGTAAAATACAAACTCGTGTCTCTATTTTGGGCACACAAAATTAACGAAATAAAACGATAAGAATCGTTTTAAATGTTCAATCCAACCATTAATATTAATTTTAAAACTGCACTATACACTTAAAATAACACGTTCTGTTAACTAGGCGACATACATAGTTGTGCTATTCGATTACAGCTGATGGGAGTTTCGATGCATGATCATTTCACATACAAACACACAAAGATTTTATTTTTAGTTTCTCTATGCACAAACAAAAGAAATACGTTGTGACTTGTGAGTACATTGTGTGGTAAATTTTTCACACATTTTAAAAATTACCATTTGGCATAGACACAGATTTACGAAATTCACGTACAACATACAGGTCTGTAAGCAAGCAAACCTGCAGACCTGTAATATCCCTAAATTACAAACATCATCATAGTAATGTATGGCATTATTCGTACTCTATACAGGATAGGACTGGCCTCATTTGGCCCCATAGGCAATAGTTGTAATTTGGCCCCAACGGCCTACCCTCTCCCTCCAAGAAAGATCAGTCGTTTTCAGGATATAAAGAAATCATAAAATAAACACGATAAAAAAACCGCTACCCATTACTTGGGGATCAGAACATCCTCACCGTAGTAAAACTCGACGTGTGGTTGAGTCTACAATAAAAGTAATTTTTGACGTTTCAGAAGTCACATTTTGACTTTTCAAAAAAGTCATTTTGATGTTTCAAAGAAGTCACATATTTGACGTTTTAAAAGTCACATTTTGACGTTTCAAAAAAATCACTTTAAAAACTTTAAAATATCTACCGACACGTTTTTTAAAGTGAGTGTCAACTGGTGAGTACACTTGTGTTTTATTTATTTTTGGTTTTACTAGACAGAATAGTTGAAATTAAGAATAACATTATTGAGTCAGTTGTACTGAACATAATATGCATATTATCTTTTTTGTAATCCAAGTTTCAACGTTTTGGCAAATAGCCGGGAAAATAATTGTTTAAAAAGATATATGTTATACTTATCTGTGATAAGATTTGTAAAAGTTAGTAAATAATAATTAGCAAAAAAAATTTCAGTTAATATTTTTCATTCCACTCTAAATTTGAAAGCTTTATCTCAAAAACTGTAGCTGCAATCGCGAACCAGACAAACACACACAGACAGAAAATTTTTTTCTGTCTGAAATTTTGTGTATCGTCATAATTCGTCTAGATTCGTCCCGAAAAATTTTCAAAATTTTTTCACGAATACATAACTTCCTCACTTCGAGGGATGACGAAGTAATTTAATGTTTTTTGTTATTATTTAATACTAGATAATTGATAAATTCGAACATAAAAGTAAATATCGAAAGGAACAATATCAAAAATAAAAAATAGTTGGATTTGTACATTGTAAGTACAAGGTACAACACAACACAAATAATTTACCTTAGAGATAAAACAATACGCTATTTTCTTAATCTAGCTATAACCCCATATTTTCCAAATTTTAATAATGCATAATAACATCTATAAGTACTTACATATAGTATTTTGTATGAACGAGATTAAACCAGTATTTTACTGCGTCAAAATACGAAGTAAAGCAAAGCGTTTATTCCCTTGGGATTTAAAGTTGCCATGGAAACCAATGAACAGTACAAACATAATATAATGTCAACATTTTTATTATGTCAAACTTTTAATGGTAGAAAGAACAAAAAAATAAGAATCAAACATAAACCATTATAACTTATTTCAAATTAAAACTAATATTAATAGGATAATTTTCACAGTTCGTAATATTTGGTGATTAGCAAGATTTAGTAATATTTAGCAATCTAAATATCAAACAGAAATAAATAAAAACTAATGTCAAACAGACAATTAAGTGCAAGAATACCTAACACTGACGTAGTTTTCCACTAAATATTAAAACACAATATACTGCACTCATCTGAAGATGATGAAAACTGTTTTAAGCATATCCAGATGATGCCAACTTGGATGACGAAACGAGTGTCGAGTGCAGTATATGTATTTTATTTTTCTTTTTTGGGACTTACTGCCACATGAATAATTCTTCGTTATCTAAAAAACATAGTTGGAGTTACCCAGTTTGTTACTGTGTTTGTGACTTTACGTCAGAAAATTAGACAGAGGGTGTCCTTTTTTTAGAATATGTCAAGCGTGAAACTTGACATTCTAAAAAAAGATAAATAACTTTGAAACAGGAAACAGATTCGTTTTCCGAAACGTTAGGGAATTATAATATTATTTTTGTGTCTCATATTAGTTGTCAAAAAACACTCTCTAACTAATTTTTTGACGTAAAGTCACAAGCGCATTGGTTTATTTTTCTAGTAGCATACTGGGTAACTAATTATATTTTATAGATAACAAAGAATTATTCATAAATCCCAAAAAAGAAAAAGAAAATGTTAAAGAATGCCACAAATAATGTTCATACAGTATATAGTGTTAAAACAGTTTTAATCATATCCAGGTAATGCTAACTTGGTTAGCGAAATGCGCGTCGAATGCAGTATATGATGTTTTGGTGTTTCGTGGAAAACTACGTAGGTGCTATCTTCACATCAAAGGTTTCAATCCACTTCAGGTTATGCCCAGGCAGTTTTGTTTGTTTTGTGAAACTAAACTATCCAAAACACCAGATTGGGAGCAGGCATATCAATGTCTGCTCTCTGAGCTACTAGTCTATCAGCAGTTCTTTTTACACAGCTCCCGACACAATCAAGGGCTCCTTTTCCGTGGTCACTCTCTGTAAAATTCCAAGTCATATGCTGCGCCCTTAATAATTGAACAAACTATGATAAATATGTAAAACATAGGTTGATTTTTTTTATTGATTGCTGGGTCCGCCGCTCACAAGATTTAAAATTTCTTCAAATAGTGGCTTTAGATGTGCCAAAATACCAACTGGATCATGTCTTAAATTCTTAGAGAGGCTGCGAAAACAATGCGGATGTAGGTCTTCATTCTCAGACCTATTATACCACACTACAGTATGAAGAGAAATCTGAGATTTTTCTCCTCCAAAATGGGCGCTCTGTAATTCTCTAAAATATTTACAGGAGTAATTATCTGAAAAATTCATATGTACCATGATATCCTTTTCACCTAAATGAGATTTTGTGTAATCTATGGCTTCGTACTGGTGTTTCATTCTCGCAATGCTTCATGTAATTAGGAAGATTTTTTTTCCAGTTCTTTTACTAAATGGGACTTGGTGCAAGGGAATACCTCCTTGACACTTTTCTTGCAGATTTTTCTTTACCTTTTATGTTGAGCGTTTCATGTTTATTTATCCACTTTTCATATGAGGTGTTTTCATCTGCAATGGTGATTATTACCATAGGTTACGGTTCTGTTTTTACAATTTTTGCAAACTCTTTCCAGACAATGTTCTGTTGCTGGCTGACAACATAAAGTTTTTGTCAAATAGTCCAGATTGGTCTGCGTCACTATTCTCAGGATTTTCATTTTTAATAATAAAAATCTCATGTTCTCATGAAAAACGCAACGGCAGATCTCTCTTAATGACTGATTGATTCTTATTTACCTGGAGCCACACTGCCATTTTCGTCTTTTTGGTAAAATTGTTCAATCGAATGCTTAATCTCTTTAGCGATGTCAGCTCTTTTATTAGATTTCAGTTCATTTTGAGAAAATAATAATAATAATAATCCAATAATTCTCAGGTTATTAAAACATCTATACTTCTTTACAATATTTCTTGAGACACATCTCACAAATGTTGTTTTTCTATGTGACTATGGCTTTAAAATTTGTTTCTAGTTGTGTTTTAATACCTCGGCGAAGACCAACTTTGTTTTAACTTCCGACAATACATTTGCACCATTTAATTCTCTCTTTTAACATTTGACCACGGACTAAATTTTTCCTCTGACATTTTAAACGCTACTCTGTAAAACTGCGTTTTATATTTAATTGTTTTTTCATCATTTCTAATTCTCTCTTTACCTTTTCTAACTCTCTCTTGGTATTCGATCTGTTTCTTAGTATCCTTTTCCTTCCACATTCTTTTCGCAATGAAGATGAAGTATTCGTGTTTCTTGAGGTAGAAGGAGTATTGTTTCTAGAGATAGAAGTCTATGTGTCTTCAGTTAGTTCATCTGCTACTGGACTTAGAGGAGGAGTCTTATTTTCCATATGGGTTAATAACTTTTTATTTTTTTAAAGTTAATTCTATATTTTGCAGAAGCTTCCTTCCAGCGGCGTCTTGTGGTCATTGCACTTCTTCCGGATACTGCAGCTATAATTGTAAGTTTTCTTCTTCTTGATTTGTTCATACAGTTTATGGTTTTACTTTAATTTTTCCCGTCTTCGTTCACAATCACGTTTTTGTTGACGTCTTTTTTCTGTCTGTTGATTATTAACCATTTTTTTCTAAAACAATCACTACTGTGAAGTTTTTTAAAATATTAACAATAATTTTAGTAATATCCATTGACACATGTCAACACCATGGACAGTCCACGTTCATGATGATGATGTCTGTGACGATGATGAAACGTAATATTTTAGCATTTTTCAAGTGAATAATATTCTTTAAAAAAGTCTGATCTATGGAGGGCCTTATTTAACCTAATATCTCATTTAACACGTTTCACTCAAAAAAATCAAAACAACGCAAAACACAAGACCACCTTTAATGCTGATGGAAAATTGAGGTATATGGCAAATCTTTGTCTAATTTAGTATACTCATGTGATGCACTCTGATGGATTTATATTAAAAAAAACAGGATAGTCCATGGTGATGACATTTTTGGTAACAGAGTAAAAATGGCGCATATTTCACAAATTCTGATTTTAATTAAAACTATTTTTATATCTAGGAATTGCTTTACATATATTCTATCAAAGACCAGAATAATTTAATCTTAGATTGCATTATTTGTCTGTGTAAAGTTTATGTGAATGCAGTGAATGTGCGAGGGTTACAGTCCATGGCGATGATAAATTGCGGTAATAAAACTTTTTTCCTCCAAAAATGTTTTTTCTTCCAGTTATTATTAGCATCATTGAAAGGTTCTGATATTACCACAATTTTTAAATCCTTTACTGTTTATTTAGATTTTACCACATTCGCTGATTGCATAAAATTTTACTATTTCGCTGGAATCACCCTTATACATTACTTTATGGACACTGTATTAGTTGTATTATGTACAATGGTTTTAAAAAGTTATATTTCCTTATTTTGAGGTGAGGTGAGGTATTTGGCGTGCGGTACAATAGCCACTTTGCCAGAGAAATATTCTTTATTATTATAAAGTAACTTTTTTAAGGATTCTATAATTCTAAATTACAAACAATTCGATTGTTTGACATATGAACCTAGGTTAAATTTTACATATACATTAAGTATTGAAGAAATCATGTGTGGATATGTTTTAGTGGACGACGAAAGATGTCATGATTAACAGCTTATTTCTTGTTGTCAACAATATTTCATTGCTATTTTTATCTCCCAATCTTGTTTACAATTTATTTTAGTCCCAATTCTTTCTGATACCAAAACCACTAAAAGATACTAAAAAGGGTACTATATATTGGCGTCCATCATTTCAAGAACAAGAGAGAATACTAATTGATAGTAAAGAGAGGTTAAAGCCGACGTTAAAATTAATAAAAGTAAGTAAGATATGATGTATTTAATGTCTGTTTCTTTATTTTTTATTATTTTGTAGAAACTAAGAGATAATCTTCAACATGATTGCATTGTTAGTTTTTTTATTAAAAATGTATTTTTATGGGAAGTATGGAGAAGACCTGACAGCTTTTGGAATAAGCCTCAGAGCTACATTTTTATGAACGTAAGTTAAATAAAATTTACTAAAAATTGCTCAAGTATTTACGCTCGTTTAAATCAAAAATATATTATTACTGCAATAAGTGAAGGTAGATTTAAATATATAAATGTAGAAAGGAACTAAAAATATGAATACCAAGTAATTGTTTATAAAGCAAGTTGAACCAGAAATAATTTTCAAGCCCACAAGCCACCTTCATCAAATCTAATCTACAGAAGTTTACAAATACGCTACTTGGAATCAGACCACTTATCGTCTAGTTATCTCAGGCAAGAAACAAAAATGATCTAAGTAACATGGTAATCCAACTTCTTTAAATTTTTTAATGCATTTTAGAACCCTCGTTGTGATGGCCTCCTTCAAGAAATTGTCGCCAAATGACATTAAATATATAACTATTTGTTTAATTGGTAAAGTAGTGTTTAACAATATCGGATATGCTTGTTTGATGTAAGGATTTGTTTCTGCCTCTTGTGTTCGTATTTTATTCTTTGATATTGATTTATAAATTAAAGGCATGAAAATGATAAGTGGACGAAAACCATTTTGGCAAAATTAGAATTTTCGTGGTTTTCGACTCATTAAATTAATGCGTTTCAGTTAGAATAAAAGTTGAACATACCCGCATCCTAATATGTAGTCGAGAATCTAGCCTCTCGAAAGACGCTCCTAAAAAGTCACACCCACCACTCGAAGATTTAGTTTTGAAAAAATATGTACATTGTCTGGAATGACCTTGCGCATCTAAATATAGAGGGCGCCATTTTATTCGAGATTGCAAAAAAGTGAAAAATAAAAAATGTATTAATTTTGTCTTTACACCGCATTTACGGGCTTATTTTTTAATATTTCTTAATGGTTTTTAAACCAATTGAAAGATTATTCTTTCTAGATTCAAGTGTTGATAAGTTATTCTCGAAATTTTTATTAACAAATTCTACAGAAATTGTTTAAACAATGCGTTTCAGAAAAGTGCAGTGTAAATTTCAGCATCGAGTGATTTTTAAAACTATTACAGATAGATGCATACTTCTGACACGAAATATGCAGAAAAGAATGGAGAAATTTTTAGTGAAAGAAATATCTGCATTGCTTTATCGTTATAAAAAATATGATTATTTTTGTACAGCTACTATTTGTTTTCGCTACCGTTTTAAGTGTGTGCAATGTGCACGTCAGCAAGTCGCGCGTACTCTGGCCGATCGGTGACTATTAACGATACACTGTGTTTACAAAACCTTCACAATGCTTTCTTAATGTATCTATTACATTTGCGTAAATATTATCATATGGTATCATGAAAAATAAAACAGAGATTTAAAGATTAATTTACTTGGGAATAAAAATTATTATAACAATTTAAGATATTTATGAGGTAAGAAAACAACTAAATGAACTTAAATGTACTTCTTGTGCATAGGAAAATGACAATATAGAAATAACATACATACATTATGTGTGCTTAATAAACTGAATTAACACCTAATAAATACTTTTACCTTCACAATAGCAACCTATTATACACTTCATTTCCTGAAATTGTTGGTGTATGATCTATCATCGTTGAGGTTTGGGTTTTTATATTTATACTATCTTTGCGAATTACTGTAGCAGTATGAAAAATATTTGCATGGGTTTTATGGGGAGATGTAGCCAAAGGTAGTTCAAGTATTTGTTGTGAATCAGAATCAGTTGTTTCTCCAGTATCACTATCGCCGGTTTCTACCATATATTTTTTCATCTTAACAATAATAGATTTTACTGAAAATACAACTGACGACAACCCCATTTCATTTGGCAAAGTCACAACTATTTTTCCAAATTCTGTTTTTAACGTTCTTTCAATATCCGCGGGAGGGGGATATTTTGAATCATACAAAACATTGGCAACTGCAGCTTTTTCATGATTTCTTTTTCTGATCCAACTGATGGATACTCCTTTACCTTCCACAAATAGAATCTTATGCAGCTCGTTAAATGGACAAAAATTTGTAATTTTAGGTGGTGCCGTTTTGCTCTTTATTTTTTTGTTTAAATAACTGGTAATGCAGTTGTAATGGAATTTGAAATCATTCGCTATCATGTCTATACATGAATCGCCAAAACCTTGGATTTTTGTTAGCATATCCTCATCATTTAATTGTTTTGCTTTCCGCCAAATTTTATTTTGTCTCGATAAAATTGAAATTATTATCAATTCTCGATTGCCTTTGATATCTCGATTTTTTTGGCATATAAAACAGGAATCTTTCGCAACTGTAAATTCACCCCGAGAGCTCACATGGTATTTAATTTTGCCTTTTTTGTTAAGGCTTGGAACATATTCTTCTGACTTATAGTATTTTCTTGTATAATTTCGCCTACATTGAGCATGATGTACTGGATTTCTCGCCAAAAAATCATCCTCGTTTACTAATTCAGCTTTCAATATAATCGAAATGTCATCAAATTTGGCTTTGGCTGCACTTAATAATGCAGGATATCCTTGTTTTGTTAATTTTTGAACGGTTTCGGTAGAAGTTACTTGGTATATTATACACAAGTCGTAATTGAGATACTCTGTAATAATAATGGAAATAACAGACTATTTAAACTAATATAAAAATCATTTTACCTTTCATGTGGAGATGAGATCGTTTCATTTTTTGCTGATGATTGTCGAATATTTTACTTAAATTTATAAACACAACACAGTTACTGTACGCTATTCTTGAGATTTGTCTTAATACTGCGAATAAAGTGTCTACTGTCAAACGCGAGTACGTACTCAATTCGGCCAAAGCGCCTACGTATAGCATGTGTACATTGTACACTAGTAAATAACAACGCATTACAACGTTGAAGGAATGCAAATAATTCTTTCACTAAAAATTGCTCCATTCTTTTTTGCATATTTCATATCATAGAAGTATGCATCTATATGTAAAGGTTTAAAAAATGTCTCGATATTGAAATTTACACTACACTTTTCGGGGACGCTTTGTTTAAACAAATTCTGCAGCATTTGTTAACAACAATTTCGAGATTAGTTTGGTAACATTTGAATCTAGAAAGACCAAGCTTTCGATTGGTTTGAAAACCATTAAGAAATATTAAAAAATAAGGCCAGAAACGCGGTGTAAACGTAAAATTAATCAATTTTCAGTAATACAAAAAATTTTGGAATTTTTTTTTGTTACGCTTTTTTGCAATCGCTGACAGAATGGCGCCCTCCATATTTAGATCCGCAAGATTATTCCAGACAAGGTAGCTATTTTTTCAAAACTATATCTTCGAGTTCACCCCCTATGATCGAATTTGCGGCTCCTGATTCCCGACTAATGACTACAGATGGTGACATGTTACATCCATAATGCAATCTAGAAATCCAGTGAGTATGAAAAGTGAGTAAGAACCAGATATGTCTAGTTATCGTTTTAAATAATTTACACCGTTCATTTATTTTAAGGTGGATATGTACATTTTTAGATAACTTACAATATTAAGTAGGTAGTGTTTATGTGCAGTGTTGTACATATAAGTTTTTATGAAATTGTATTATGAAGTCGTATATTCAACTGATTTTAATAACACCGAATCAGATCCTGACTTTGGAAGCCAAAATGAGTTTGAGGAACCTACATTAAAAACCAGAAAATGAAAAAGAAACTTTGAGCAATGGAAACAATTTATAAGAAAACGTGATCGAAAACAGAGGAAAATATATAGATCATCTTCAGGGAAGGAAATACCTGCAAGACAATAAGGAGATTGTAACTATAAACAGAATTGTACAAAAAAATTCAGTGATGAAACAAAAAATAGTAGAACAATTTAACAAACTAACACAGAAGAACTTGCAGGATTCGTATTTGTTTGTATTGGTGTCTGTGCATGCTGTACTAAAGTAGATTTTATTTATGTTTTAATTTTAATTTCATATTTTAATTAAATATATGTAATTCAAACAAAATTTTTTCAAGCCTGCGTTGACCTGATCTAATATTAAAACGACGGTTAGCACAAGGCGTAGTTGTTGATGACAAATCTTCTTGTAATTCAGAAATCTAAAAGGAATGCGATCTTTTGCTGTAAGGTATAGATTATTATCTTAATTTAGAATCTCACAGCGAAACTGTTTTTGTACATTCTAGTTAATAATAAAGAATATGCCATTTGTACGTCAACAATATGTATCCTTCATGGAATAAAAAAAGAAAAACTAAATAGGATTTCAAAACTATAAAGCAAGAGTGATGTTCCTCCTCAAGATGATAGAGGAAAATTGGTGAGGATCTAAAGTTTTGAAAAAATCAAATAGTTTAGAGGAACAAGTAAAATTTCACGTCGAAAGTTTCCCTGTTAGTTTGTCTCATTACTCAAGAAAAAAAATCATCTCGCAAGTACCTCGCCCCAGACTTAAGTATAAGAAGATGCATTTGCTTTATGTGTAGAAGTATGAGCCAGACAGTTATGCAAAAAAGTAAAACCAGCAATATACTATGAATATTACTTGAATATTGTTAACACGGAGTTTACCCTGTATTTTGGAAAACTTAAAAGCAACACACTGCAAATTTTTCTTTCTCTTTTTTGGGACGTACTACCACATGAATAGTTATCTAAAAAAATATAATCAGTTACCCAGTATGTTACTGGAAAAATAAACCTCTGCGCTTGTGACTTTACGCCAAAATATTAGTTAAAGGGTGTTTTTTGACAACTAATATGAGACACAAAAAAATATATAATTCCCTAATGTTTCGGAAAACGAATTCTCTCCTTTTTTAACACGCTTTTATTAGCTTCACTTGTATGTTTGTTTGTTTGCTTGTTTGCTTGTTTGTAACCGACTCTTTGGACTCGATTTTGACCCACTTTAAACGGACAGATTTAATTGAAACTTTGTACACTTACGAAGAACTGGTAACAATACAATAATTTGATAAGTTTATATCATTATCCTGATCAGGATAGCTAGTCCTTTCCTCATGTATTATCTGCGTGAGAGGAAGGCTTAATATGTAAGTAAATTCCACAATTGTCAGCTAGGTCGCGGTGGTCGAGTGGGTTAAGGCAGTCGATGCGAAACGACAGACTCCTCGGGCGTGAGTTCAAATCGCACGGCTGAAATAAAAATTTTTTTTTTTTCAGAAATATCTGTTGGATCGTAATATGTTATAATATCAGCATCAATAAGCAATATAAATATAGTTTAAAAAAAACTACAAAACACGCTTTCATAGCACATCAAACTAAAAAGTGAAAAATAAATATAGTTTAAAAAAACTAAAAAACACGCTTTTAAAGCACATCAAACTAAAAAGTGAAAAATAATTATTAATATAAACTGAAAACAATAATGAACGAAAAATACTAGTATTATTGTGAAAAAAGCGTGGGGCGCTTTGTGCCATATTTTTCGTATATCGAGCAACCCACGCTTTTTTCACAATAATACTAGTATTTTTCGTTCATTATTGTTTTCAGTTTATATTAATAATTATTTTTCACTTTTTAGTTTGATGTGCTTTAAAAGCGTGTTTTTTTAAACTATATTTATTAAAGTTATTTATCTGTTTTTAGAATATGTCTAGCGTGAAACAATATATTATTTGTTTTATGTAATATCCATAGATACTTACATATCAACAGTTTTATGTAAGTATCTATGGATATCACACCTGACATATTCTAAAAAAAGATAAATAACTTTGAAAAAGGAAACAAATTTGTTTTCCGAAATACGCTATTCCTAGTATTTTAGTCCGTTGCTAAGCAACCATCATAACACAGTACGAGAATGTTACTTTTCCGACCTAAGACGGGAAAAGTAACTCGCGTACAGGTTACTACGCCCTTAAAAAAACAAATAAATAAATAAATGTTGGACGCGAAATTTGTGTAACAAAAAAAGTTTGCCGAAAGCTAGCTCAGACAATTTGACAAAAATAAAAATAAGAGATATGCGTAACTTCGAAGAAAAAAAGAAACAAATTCAATTTGTATGATGTAATGTATATTACTAGTGTTGAATAATTAATGATTTTATGAATACTTTATGATAAAAAAACTGTTGTATTCTCTGAATACTTGATTATTAAAACACTTATTACTTTTAAAAATTATATTTAATGTTAACATGTGACACACAGATTCCAACAACGATAACCTATATCTTGTTGCGACCAACTGTCCACTTCCTTAAAAGTGACTCAAGTCACCTAGCCCGGTAGTGTCTAAAGCACCTACATGCGTCATCTACAACATATCCCTTTCTTTACTTAAAAGTCTCTTATAAAGTCTCTGTACCTTTCAGGAGTCTTAATAAGTCTACCAGATCTTGTAGTTGTAGTACTTTCATTTCGTTGAATACTTGGAGCACTAATATTTTTATCCGTTCCAGGAACACTATCACTTTTATCACTAGGATTACATTCTCCATTATTCAGTACATTAGGATTAACATCATTGTTTAATATTACAGTATCGGGATCTGTACACAATTTGAATTCATTTTTTTGATGGCCTTAAATGTGTTGAATTTCTCCTTAATATATTACCCCTTTGATCTTGAATAATATACGATCTAGGACTCTCATGTTTATCAATAATCTTTGACGGTCCCCATATTTTACCCCTTCTAACCAAAACATTTTCGTTAACATTTAATTCTCTACGAGACTTAGCGGATTTGTCATGGTAGTTTTTATAAGCTATCTGTTTGTTAATTAATTTTTTATGTACCTCCTTGCTATTTTCGGATTTTAAAAGCTCAGAATGAACTGGCAACTTAGGTCGTGCTATACGATTAAACAAAAGTTGTGCAGGGGATAAATTTATTCCAGGAATTGGAGTATTACGAAACTCTAATAAACATATCTCAATATCAACCAGAATTAAGACATTTCTTTAAAATATTTTTTGATGTTTATACGGCACGTTCAGCCTGTCCATTACTACATGGATACCTAGGAGAACTTGTTATAAATTCAAAGTTCCATGATTTTGCAAACTGTTTACACTGAAATGAACTAAAAGGCGTATTATCAGAAATTACTGTTTTAGGTATACCATGTGTAGCAAAAATAGTTTTAAAATTTGTTATGACCTCGTTAGACGTTTTATCTTTAACTAATAATATCTCAAGCCATTTAGAATAATAATCTTGTACAAATAAATAACTTTTACGTTCAAAATCTAGAAAATCACATGAAATCTTGCTAAAAGGTATATCCGGAATATCATGAGCAATAAGTGGTTCTTTAATATTTGAATTTTGAAACCTTTCACATACTATACAAGTTCCAATCATATCTTCTATATCTGTCATCAGTCCTGGCCAATATACAATTTGTCTAGCCCTTTCCTTTGTTCTTGTAATACCAAAATGCGACTCATGCAATAGATTTAAAATATAAAGTCATAATGAAGATAGAACTATAATTTTACGATTAAAAAATACAAGGTTATCCTCGACACTGATCTCATTTTGATACTTATAATAAAATTTTACATCATCAGCAACATTATTTTTATGTTTAGGCCAACCATTGTAATAATAAAATTTAAGCTTAGTTAATATCGGATCATTTAATGTAGCAATTTCAAAATCATTTTTTCTTTCCTCTGTAATACTTAACCCTCTAGTGATTGAGTGAACAATTTCACATACCCAATCATCACTTTCCTCTAAATGGTCTTTTATAAATGATCTCGAGAGCAAATCAGCTACATACATAAATTTACCAGGTAAATATTTAATAGATAATTCATACTTTAATAGTTTGATTTTCATTCGTTGTAAACGTGTTGATGCTATGTCACAAACTTTTTTGTTTAATAAACTAACCAAAGGCTTATGATCGGTTATGACATTGACTTTTCTGCTATATATGAAATTATGAAATTTAGTTGTTGCGAACACTATACTTAGTAATACTTTTTCTATTTGTGCAAAGTTAATCTCACTTGAACTTAAACTTCGGGAAGCATAAAAAACTGGCTTCCCCTCCTGCATTAGACAACAGCCTAATCCGTGTTGTGAAGCATCAGCTTGTATGGTGATTTCTTTTTTTAGCATCAAAATTTGCTAATATAGGTGCCTCAACAATTTTTTTTTAATATTATTTAAAGCTTCTGAATGTACAGGTAACCATTGAAACTCATTACATTCTTTTAAAAGTTCTCTTAATGGTGAAGTTAGCTCTGATAAATTATTTATAAATTGTCTCAAGAAATTAACCATCCCTAGTATACCCGGTAACTCTTTTTTATTCTTTGGACTCTCAATTGCTGAAATAGCCCTAATTCTGTCTGGGTCAATTTCCATACCTTGTGAAGAAAATATATGACCTAGATATTTTACAGATTGTACTTTAAACTGTATTTTATTAACATTAAATTTAATTCCTAAACTTCTGGCTCTATTAATAACTTGTAACAAAATTAAATCGTGTTCTTTTTCACTACTGGCTGCTATCAACAAGTCGTCAAAATAAATCTGAACACCAGATATGTCAGAAAAATTTTTACTATTAATATACTGAAAATATTCTGGAGCCATATTCAAGCCATAGGGGGAAGTCTTAAAAATTTCCAACACCCAAAATGGAGTAGAAAATGTGCACATATCACTCGACTTGTCATCTAATTCTACTTGCCAAAACCCTTCTTTTAAATCTAAGACTGTAAATATTTTCTTATTACAAAGATTATAAGTAATATCTTCTAACGTAGGTATTAAAACATTCTTTGGACGCTTAATTGCCAAATTTAAATTTTTTAGGTCAAGGCACAATCTTAATGATTTATCCTTTTTTTCTACAATTACCAAGTTACTAACCCACCCATTAGGTTTATCAACTTTCTCAATTATTTTCCGGTTTTCAAGATCTAGTAACGTTTCTTTTAGTTTATCACGTATAACTAACGGTATTCTCCTGGGGGGATTGGCAACTGGTTCACAATGATCTAAAATTTCAATTGTACATTTTTCTTTAAAAGTACCTACACCCTGAAAAACGTCTTGATTATTCTCAATAAAACATTCTTTGTTCTTAAGTAACTCAATATTTGAAACCCTTTTTACTAAATTTAAGATTCACACGTCTTGACACCAAGCAATGGAATACTAATTTCTTCCACAATTAAAAATTTTCCATGCTTTCTATATTTGTTGATTTACATTTCAAGTTTACTTTACCTAAAGGTTTTATAATAGACCCTCCAAATGCTTCTAGTTTAATATTTGTAGGCAATAACTTTTTATTTATGCTTAAATTTTGATAAAATGCATAGGGCAGGACATTTACCTTTGCTCCAGTGTCAAGCTTAAAATTTATATCTTTATTTTCAATTTGAACTTGTTCAAACCATGACTGTACATTGTCAACAGTTTTTGTTATTGATATTACATGTATTAGCGAATCAATATTCTGTTCATCTTCCATATCTACGGTTCTCACATTTCTGACATGACAAGAGACAACAAAGTGATTTAATTTTCCGCATCTTTTACACTTACGATTAAAAGCTGGGCATTCTCTTGGACCATGGACATTACCACACCTTCGACACTTAAAATTCTCAACTTTTTCTCCAGCATTTTCTTTTTTCTCAATCATTTTGCGACTTACCAAATTTTTTTATTTTAAAATGTTCTTCTTTCTTTACATATTTTTTCTGCACAACATCCACTGATTTTTCTTGTAAACTTTTTGCTTGCTTTCTTGAAACCTCTGCAGCTCGACAACAATCTATTGCTTTTGACAGATCCAGATTAGCAATACGTAACATTCTTTCTTACAAATTTTCATCAATTATTCCAATTACAATTCGGTCCCTAATCATTTCTTCATGTAAATCTCTAAACTCGCAAGTCAGAGACAACTTCTTAATTTCAGTTAAAAATTGTTCAAAATTTTCACCTTCTAGCTGATCCCTTTTAAAAAATTTAAACCTTTCGTACACCACATTTTTTCTTCGGGTTACAATATGCTTCGAATGACTAATATTTTTTCCTCGTTTTGGGACTCTGCTTCAGTTAGCCCAAATGTGTTAAACAATTCTACAGCTTCCTCTCCTGCTAAACTTAATAGGATGCTTGCTTTGACATCACTAGATTGAGAATTTTTTTCTGAAGCTTTCATAAAGATATTATAATTTTGTTTAAATCTACGCCAATTTTCACTTATATTGCTATTTAACTCTAAAGTGGCTGGCTTCCTGGCAAAACTTTCCATGTTTTATTTTATAATTTATATTTGACTGATGTGATGTAATCTAAATTTATTACAACTAGGAAAAATTGTAGGTAAACACTGACCTTGGTTCTCTTAATATTTAATATTTTGCTTTTCACATAGGTTCAAACTTAAAAATTTTATTAAAAACTGCTCGACTGCGCTATGTTGTATTCTCTGAATACTTGATTATTAAAACACTTATTACTTTTAAAAGTGACTCAAGTCACCTAGCCCGGTAGTGTCTAAAGCACCTACATGCGTCATCTACAACAAAAACCACTGCAGGTACCAATCCGTGATCACGTACGGTTTACACGGTTGAATTTTAGTTTAACATAAACCCATATAAAAAGAAATAAAACAAATTAAGGGTTGCTCTCTGTGTAGCAGTTACTCTAATATACAAAAAAAGGATATATGCATATATTTATACATACATGGACCTCTATATGTATGCCCCTGTGTATTTACTTAACTGTATCCTAAATGACATATCTACAAGAAAAAGGTATGATAAACCAATAAAGGTTAACCACAAATATAACGGTTAACTACCTTTCTTTTTCAAAACTAACTACTAGAACTTAAAAATGATAAAAGTTAAAAAGTTGTAACAAAAGAAAAAGGAATCTAGAAAAAAATATATAGATGGTCTTTAAAAAAAATTTTCAGAATAACTGAATGCGACGGGAACCGTCCAAAAATCTTCGATAAAAAGGATTCAAATATTGGAGAAAAATAATCTTGAAACTGTATATGTCTACTTAAATTGTAGATCTTCTAACAGTTAAAAAGAACAAATCCTCAAAAAAAAATTGTAATCGTTTACATTTAGTATTATAAAGTAAAAGCCAATGAATTCCAAAGTCACTGGTAAAAAAAGCCCTAAAATAATTCGAAAAATAAGTTACTGTTAAAAAGAAATTGGAATATACTCACTCAAGGATGGAGGGCGGTTTAATTAGTGGCCTAGGGTAACAGAACCGGTGGGATATTTTGCTGTATCCTAATAAAATGGAGAACAAGGGTTGAATGCGAACACGAGGTTCAACAAAAAAAAACTACTTACAATCAAGATGTGCTGCAGAAACCGACACAAGTCGAAATTGTGATTATTTTCACACAAAACAAAATCACAACTTGAAATAGTGAACTACGAATCAATCCCAAATAATTGGAGTGCACAAAACTGCACTTTAATTTTTCAAATACTTCACAAAGCATCAATCTCGAAACCAATACTTTTTCTGAACAAATTCCAATCGGAGTTTTTGTTATATTTCCCACTCGAGAAGTTATTATAGCCCAGGCGGGAAAAATAAGATAGTTGTACCAATTATCGACACCTTAAGAGTATTTCAGTACTTCATTCTTTAATGAAAATTATTTTATTATGATTATTGCTGTTAAATTGTAGGTATATAGATAAGTTGTTATTTTTATTTATGATAGAATCAAAGATTTTAAGAAGAATTATGACTAATTTTATTATAAAAAAAAATTATCTTGAAAATACGCTTCGTCCTAATTATCGACAGTTCAAAACTGTACCTGTTCCAGATATCGACAATCCAAGGTACCAGTTATCGACGGGTACGAAAACATGTAAATATCTCATAAAAAGAAATATAAAGAAGTCAATAGGTAAATAATCAAATATTTATTTCAAGTATACATACTTAAAAACTAACAAAATTAAGCATTTGAAATAAATTCCGACATTTCTGTGACGCAATATAAACCTCTTTTTATTCTTTAATTCGGGTCTTTTAATTTTTGAACTATTTCACTTGCACACAAAATGTCTTTTTTCTCTGGCCAAATCCAATTTAAACCTTTTTTTTTCCATATGGTTAATTTAGTATCTTGTTTCATCTTCTTCCTGGTCATATTGCACAATAATGATCTCTCCGGGTAAAAGTTGCTCATTGTACCTAACTATTATATAATCATTCATAGAGAATGAATTATTTTTATCTGTCTGATTTTCTTCAATACAGTTGCTCATATTCGGTAGAGGATCCCGCCGTTTCTCCCCTTTTCTTTTTCTTTTTCTGAATTTGTTCTTCTTTTTCAGCCTGTTTCCTTTTTCGCTCTTCTTTGGTCTTTTCTTTTTGTTCCAATTCCTTATTTTTACTTTCCTCTTTTCTTTTATAGTATTCTTGCCATTCTTTCGATGAAGCTACGGCCGGGACTTTCTCACGTAATTTTCTTTTGACTACTGACTTCCTTGGCTCTGGCCAAAATAAAGATTTTTTGAATGGTGATGGTATAAGGTGAGTTTCGTCGTTTGGCGATATATTTTCTTTTGAAAGCGTAATGTCAGCATTATTAGTATTAGAATCAATTTTGTGCTGCACATTATCATTCGGCCTACGCTCATTCGTTGCCTCTGTACATGTATTTAATTGGTCTCTACTTTGAATTATATCTTGATTTGTCACTTCCACATTGTTTGTTTTATCACCAATCTCTTTATCAGGAAATTGTAAATTTTGGTTATTTTCCATATCAAACTTTGTCTCTCCTAAGGACTGGATTTTTGCAACATTTTGAGAAGAAACAGTTTCACTTGAATGCAAGACAGATGAGGCATCAGCTAGATAATTATTATCACGTGTTTTTACAGTTACATCAGAGCTTGTAGACTTACTCTGATTTGGTGCATTTTTGGTAGCAGGAATATCACCTTCTGCTTCAAGAGGTCTGCTCGTGAGGTCCATATTGTTATCTGCATTGCAATGGACATTTTCATAAATATCCGTACCATCACAGAAACCGTTTGAATTTGTAGCTTTAGATTCAATTTGGACTCTTAGCAGAAGTGATTCTGAATTTGTCACTTTAGGTACAGTGATCACTATCGGCGCTAAATCTAAGTCTAAATTGCTTACGTCAATTGATTCTGTTACATCAATCTCATCAGGAAGTAAGAAGTTATTTATTTCACCTGGATTAACTTCAGTCAATAAACTTTGGATTAAATTGTCACCATTAACAAGCAAGTTATTATTTACATTACCCAGATCATCTGCAACAACCTGATGTACTTTTTTGTTGGCCGTCATTGAATCGGCACGTGTTTTCAAAGAACTCCAAAAATAAAAGAGATTTTGATCCTCGAGAGGCCCATTCCATTCTTCTTCGCAAGAGTTAAACGATTATAGTTTATCTCGAATTTCGTTTTGAAAAAAATTTAGAAATAGCATTAAGTCATGATCTTTTTTTTTCGGAAGCGTTTACTACTGGTGAGGGAGTTTTAAAATATTTGGAGTAATTTATATTATCTGGGTTGAATGGTACTAATCCACAAGTTTTAAATCCGTTTTGAACTGTTGATACAATATTTGTCATATTAATAAAAGTTCTTTTCAAAATTGGCGCGAACTGTTCTCTGTTTAATTTTGCTTCATTATTTTCCATTCGCCACTTATGGACTGCTCCCTTCCATTCCATTTTAATAAGAACAATTCCGTTTTCTGCACAAAACTCGCTCAGAGCCATTGTTAAATGCGAGGTATGTCCATCAAGAAATAATATGACTGGTAATGTCACAATATTCCTAATTAACCATGGATGGAATACATTGGCTATGTATTCAAAGAAGGATTCGCCAGTCATCCATCCGTTATCTGATCGACCCACACCCCAGTCATCTGGAACCTTGTAAACTATATGTTTTGGGAGTCTTTTGTAACTGTATATTACCATTGGTGGAGGAAATTGTCCAGTCGCACTGCAAGTTACTAATGTCGTTAAGCATTCTTTCTCGCCGTTATTAATAAAGGTATACACTGCCTTTTCGCCCTTTTTTACTAATACCCTAGCCTCTTTTGGACTTAAGAAAAAATGCACTTTCGTCGCTATTAAAGATCCGATTAGGATCAGTCATGATATCTAAATATTTGTTTTTATTTAAATACTCTTTAATTTCAGCAAACCATTGCCGTATTTTGTCCTCAGTAACACTTGCTCTAGCATTAGAAAGGTTTTGAGAAACTCTGACTGTCAGCTTGGGATGGCGCCTCAAAAAGATTCGTACCAGTGACGTCCCGGTCTTCCATCTGTGAAAGTATTAGGTCTTTTCAAATTTTTTACTAACAGTTGAACACTATCCAAAAGCTGTAATTTCGTAGCAGGAAATCCACATTCGGCAATATGAAAAATCCATTTAACTAATAATTTTTCTTCTTCACGTGTCAAAATTGTATCTGAACTAATTTTTCTTCCATCGGTGTTCTTCCTTGAAGTTTGTCTAGTAGGGTGGTCCGTGGAACGTTAAATGTTTTACTTGCTCTAAAAGCAGACATTCCTAATTTAACAGCCTCTACAGCCTGTTTCATCGATTCAACCAAATATTGAAATCTTCTTTTGGATTTCATTGTAGTGTTAACTGAAATATGCAAAAAAATTAATGTTGTACCGATTATCGACATAAGGTGTACGAATTATCGACATAAGATTTTATATAAGTATAAGTCATTTGTGGTATTCTAAACATAGTGTCGATAATTGGTACGGTTAAAATGCATTAGATTTTCTTAAGAACCACATAATAAAAAGAGAACTTACCTGAAACTGTATTAAGATAGAGAGAGAAATGTTAAACACTACAATGTCCCAGTTATCGACACCGATAATCGGTACGAAGTTGATATTTACCTGTACCAATTATCGACACCTTTAAACTTTCAAATAGACTAGTAAATTAAATTGTTTTTTAACTGAAAACGTTAATTTATATTATATTTAAGTTCCCAAAACGCTTTTTGTCTGATCTGAACCGATTAAAAGAATATCACTTAAGCTAGAAATTCACCAACTTTCTTAACACTTTGGAGACTAGAACTTCTTGGTATATAGCTGATTCAGAACTGACATATCTGAATGCGCGCGAATGAAAAGTGGTTATCTACTTTATCTGCATGTCTAGTAAAGTAATAAAGTAGAAATCTGTAATTTTATCATGATGCAAAGAATTTCATTACTGCTTTTTCAGGATTCTTATTATTCACAGTTTTATGTATAAACTGTCGATAGTTGGGACAGCGTCGATAATTGGTACACCTACCTTATGTGCGGAAGGAAACAAGATATCTGCACGGCAAATTTATAACAGTAACAAGAAAATTTAAGAATACCACAGAACATTAAATAAACAAGAAAAATAGTTACCCATGAAAATTATTTAAGTCTAGCATTTTAAAGGTAATGAGATTTACGCGCAGTCGCAATAAAGTAAGTTAAAAAGAAGGTTGGCAAATGCAAATAACCAAAATAAATTTCGATAAATGGAAAAATAATAAATGATAGATGTTATAAATCGATAAGAAATAAGCATAATGGTAATTTAGAAATTAATCTCATTTTTCCCAAGGAAATTGGATTTTATTAAAACAATAACTTGTAAATTTCATATCAGGGTGAAGGTCACGCATTTTACATTTTACAACTGATTTGTATTTTAGAGATGCGTCAATCGTTCATTTTACGAGTACCGAATCGATCAGTGACCGATTCTGAAAAAGATCGAATCGTTTCAATCAATCGTTCATTTCAATACATTTTGTTCTCTATCTGACCGAAAGAAGTCACTAATCGACGAAAAGCTGAAAGCGAAATTGGTTGCCTACTGTATAGTTAGGTTTTCGGTCATTTCAATATTTTCATAGAGATGCGTCAATCGTTCATTTTACGAGTACCGAATCGATCAGTGACCGATTCTGAAAAAATCGAATCGTTACAATCAATCGTTCATTTCAATACTTTTCGTTCTCGATCTGATCGAAAGAAGTCACTAATCGACGAACAGCTGAAAGCAAAACTGGTTGCCTACTGTGTAGTTAGGTCTTCGGTCATTTCAATATTTTCAATCTAGATCAATTTACGTGACGTTAAGCTAAGATCTGTTTATTTTACTTAACTACAATACTTTATATTATATTATTCTGCAAACACATAATTAATTTTAATATTATGTTTTACCAAACATAAAAAATAAAACTTACACATATTTAAGAGTTAAAAAAGGGTTAGTATCTATCTGATCATGCGTTGTTTACTGGTAAAATAGGTACCTAGTTTATATACATATCGCTTGTTGAATGTTCACGTTTTAAATAATAAACTTGTGTGCTAATACATTAATCTATAAAATATTGGAATTGGAATCACTTTTTTTTTATTAAAATTATTTTTTATTAAATATTAACGTTTAGATATATATTATATTTGTGTAGATGCTAAACATTTTGTATCTTCTAAATACTTTTATTGGATTTTCGGAATTAATGAAGTTGTAAAAACTTATCCATTACATTTATTTAAAAAAATCAATTTGTCTGCACTATATGAAACAGAAATTAAACTTAATTAAATTTTGCTGACTAGAAGTAAGTATATGTGATATTTTTGGTTCAATAGTATATAATACCAAGTGAATTTTTCAAAAAATCATGCACACAGCTCGTTGGGCTATTTGTAACTTTATTTATCACGTTAAAAAGAAAAATGGTAAACATCATGCAGAATTAGTTTTACAAATAATATTGTCATTTATTTTAGAGGCTTGTCAAAGGCCAGTCACATAAACTGCCATTATATTTAATATGCAAAAGTAAATATTTTTATTTCTTTCAACACAGCACTACCGGGTAATTGAAGCCGATTCTTTCGTCTCGGTGTTTCAATCATTCAACTGACATAACAATTCAATTTCATTCTTCATTCATTCATTCGATCGACGACCGATGTGGCGCGTAGCGTCAGGTACGTACTGCGTAATGCAGACTGCAGGTTGCAGCAGTGTTGCCAGATGCGTGGAACCAAAATACTCCACAAATTCATTGAAAATACTCACGTTTTCCTCACAGCATCTTTAAAATCCTCACAAAATCCTCACAGCTTCAAAAGGACATTATTTAAATTATCATAGGTATTCTTAAAATTCTTTTAAAACAAAGTTTGTAGTAAATGTTAAGTTTAGTATTTATTCAGTCTGAGAGTATAAAAACAACAGGAGGGAACGTTTAGTAGTGGGGGCTATAGAAATCTTAGGACGGATGTCGTCATCAACTACACCGATAATGACTCATTGCTTTGGAATCAGGCCGTACTTTTGTTGGTTAGAAATTTTGTAGTGATTTGTTGAGTATTAAATTTTGATTTATTACGCGAATTTTTGAGACAGTCTTGCAGTGGCGGCTCGTGGTTAATTTTATAGGGGGGCACACATTTGACATTTTGAAATTGTATATTAACATTAACTTACCAGAGAACCATTCACAATATTATTTGTTCTCAAAATCGTGTGCTGCTTAAAAAATAAGCAAAAATTTGCAAAGGTGTCCTCCCACTTTAAGATCTAGTACATAAACAGTTATGAAACATTTTTGTAAAATGATGACCTCTAATTTTAATGTAAGTTTCTGAAATTGCCCTTATAATTTCAATAATATGATTGGTATTATTAGGGAAATTACTCGGGAAATTATCCAATTGGTGAATTTCTAAATCATTAAAAATATTTGAATTTTGAAACTTTTTTAAAACACTACACATAATTTTAATTTTTAGCTTCAAATCTATTTGAATATTTTTTTCAGTTTTAAAATGTCTTAAATGTTTTTCTGTTTCCTTACATATTTGTATGATATCAGATGACGGATAAATAAGACCACCGCGGTCTTTTACAAATATTAGTTCATGGAAATTTTCCCTGTTTATTGAAAATAAAGCGTTTATACATTCTTCACATTTTAACAATTTTAAAATTGATTTTACCACAAAGCCACTATACACCATAATATATTCGTTGTACTCCGACAACTCCAAAGAAAAATTAAAGTTATATTCAGTTTCAGATATATCATGGGCTCTAAATTTATTGCAAGTTAAATTTATTTTGTCTATTGCAGAACTACAATTTAAAATAGAAATATTTTCCAAAGGAATGCAATTTCCAGAGAATGTTTCTTTAATTTGCATATAAATCAACAATTTTTTATATGCAGATTTAAATTGGCGGCTAGTTGGATTATTATTCCATCCCCCATGCTGTCTGATATTACAGAAAAAAAGAGAGACTATTTAAAATAAGTTACTTTACACATAAGATTAAATATTCTTCCTAATAAAATATTAAGTAAGTATTTTAATTTTTATTATGTAGTAAAATAAATATAATAAAATCCGTATGAAAATATTCGAGGTATTTTTTTAAATCAAATGTATTATAATAACATGCATAAAAATAAATATAATAAAATTCGTATAGGTAAAAAAAATGGCATTAAAATACCATTTTATACAAATGTCGACTTAGTTTTATGTTTGTAAACCACCGAGTTGTAAACTAAATAATTTGACACAATTTACTACACCAGTCCTGCAAACATGCTGGAGCGCAGGTACACATGGCGGCGTAGGCAGATTGCTTAAAATTTAAATTAAATAACAAATAACTCGTAATTACTACTTACTGAAAAAAGGAAAAAATTATTTACACTGGTACCGGTGTCACTTCGGTTAGGACACACTTCAACAACACATTTACCCTTTATTACATACAAATATCTCATTAACAATAGATCTTTACAGCTCGATTGCATAAATCATACTGATCGCCATGCGACTGCTAGGCACCGGCCAGGCTCCGTGGTGGCTTCATGCCTTGATTCCTTGCAACAAGTCTATGTGGTCTGTGGGTGTACACAAGTGAACTGTGCCCGCATTAGAGCATAAGGGGGGGGGTCGTTGCCATAGCAATGCCGTAAACAAAATCTAGCCTGATGCAGAAACATGACGCAATCTCCGTACACAACTCATCTTGTGCCCTTTGGGAAGTAGATATTGGCAAACTCAAGTTGTAACGCAGCGATAGCGTCGGAAATTAGTTTTGGGGTTTATTATGTTGATAAAAATGTTAAAATGGATAAAAATAAATAGAAATTAGAAATTGACTAATTAACTAGCTAAGCTGAATTTGCTTTGGGGGGCACGTGCTCCTGTGCCCCTTAGGAGCAGCCGCCACTGCAGTCTTGTAGATATTTGTTTTAATTTAGTGTATAGTGCTACCGAATAAACAATGGTGAGCTGTGTTGTGTGTGGAACCTCAAAAACTATGAAACCAAAAAATGTGAAAAATGCAATAACTTTTCACGTGTAAGTTTATAATATGTGCTATAAAATAATGTATGTTTATTTAGTAATATGAATCTATATTTTACGCGAGCAAAATTCGTTGCTTTTTATATTTATAAATAAATTAATTTTGAATGGTATTATGCTTTGTTTTGTTAGCAGTGGCGAAGATACCATAAAGAAATAATGTTGATTTTTTTAAATGGAAATTTAACAGTGACAATTTAAGGATAAACAAATTTTTCATGATTCTTATGTTTCAACTCAAATTTATAGAAAACGTGGTAATTCTTTTCAAAAGAAGTGTGATATTACTGGAAAGACATTTCTGTATTTTTTGTGGTTACTATTTTTTCTTTTTTTAATGCTGTTAATGAAATTCTTATTAGTTTTACATACTCTTTCAAAGGCAGTCTTGGATAAAGTTTGGTACAGCAGTGCTATATTTAAGACAACATGAATATATTTAAGACAACATGAATATTTTACAATTTTGAGGAGTATCTCCAAAATGATTTTAACGACTTGTGACTTGTTTTTAGCTGCTTTATTCATTGTATTAATATTTTTATTTTTTTAATTTTGTATTTTACAATTTCCTTAATCTATGTATTTTACTAAAATGTTTGCCTTATTGTATTTAGGATATTCTGACTTATGTAAATACTTTGTACGTTAACATCAATAAATTATTATTAAAATTGTGTTTTAGTATTTGTTTCAGTGTTTGTTAGACAAGTACATTGCTCGAGTGTTTATAGGCAAGTTTGTCAAAAGTAAAACAAAGTATATTTTAAATGTATAAATATAAGTGCGTTAATATTTGGCCAAGATATTTATTTTTCTCATTGAAGTTTTCTTTCCATTGGCACTTCTTGCAAAAATTAGGTAATTAGTAAAGAAATTGCGAAATCTTATCCAATATCACTAATTTAAAATTTAATAAATAATTATTGTAGGAGACACCACTGGAGATACGTCATTTCCGTCAGCGGCCATTTTGGTACACCGCGATGGTCCCAAGATAGAATGCCTTAGGCTCTCTCCTTGTATTTTTATACTCTCAGTATTCAGTGCACTGGACGCGCCATCTACAGGAAACTATTAACATTAATTATAATAGTTACAACTATTTCCGCATTGGAACACGGCGGTGTAAGCATAAGCGCAGTGGACCATAATAGTCATGACGTCATTTTCTAGGCGGATAATTTGATTTGCAATCCAAGCCGTTTTTGAGGTATACCTTCTGTACATATGATTTGAGGGTCAAAATAAATTACTTAAAAATATTGAAAATTAAGGTTCCTTTAAGTTAAATCTTTACTGATAATTATTAATATCATAACATTACAACAACTTCACAATAACTTAGTAACACATAATACTTTGGTTACATATATAATACGTTAGTTACCATATCATAATACCCTAATACGCTAAAATGACAACCAAAATTGTTGATTTCTTCACATCATCGTTGTCAATGATACGATAAAGCTTTGAATGTAACTCGATTATTAGCGATTTAAACCATCTGGGACGTTGACAAGCGACTCGGCTAGCGCCTCGTCGCCTGGCAACGTCCTCGATTATTATAAATCGCATAATAATCTCGTTACATTAATAGCTATAAACCTAGCTACTGATACAAAAATAGAGCTATAGAGTATAATATTTTACATATTTATGGTAACCATTTTTTTCAACTGGGAATAAATAAAAAAATATATTAGAGTTCCTTTGTCACAGGACGCATATTTTAAAACTGAAATATCAATATGAAAATTCAATAGTTAAATATTCACAGATTCTATAAAATTTTAAATTCAATTTTAACCTCTGCCTTATGTACAGTGGCAATAAGGTCGAGGTAACAATGATATATGTAAGAAATTAAGGTAAAAGTTCAACTCAACCAAACTATATTGCAACCATATAAGGAAATAATACACATTAAGTTAATATAATAATAACATGCGTCTTCTTTGAGAGTTTTGAATCAAGTGTCCCTGCTTCCTCCGTCAGGCCTCCTCGGCTGTGCTCATCTCACCGAACGTGCTTATTCCCAAAACTGCGCTTGGCACTATTCGGGTCCTGCCAATTCTTTACACGGCCCTTCCTGACGACCAGCGTCCTCGCGTGAACATGACGATCGAAACGGGGCAGTTGTACTTTCTATAAAAGAAAATACAAAAATTTAGTTACTCGTAAATTCATGTTGTGAATATATATATATATATATATATATATATATATATATATATATATATATATATATATATATATATATATATATATATATATATATATATATATATATATATATATATATATATATATATATATATATATATATATATATATATATATATATATATATATATATAAATATTTTTATTTTTTTTTTTTTTTGAAGGAAAAAATAATCAGAAGCCACACGCAACTGAAGTTCTGTTACTCTCTGGTCCCGAGTCTCCCACAGTCTGACATAGCCTGTAAATTAGATAATGAACTTGGTCAAGCTTATTAGTAATTATAATCAAGACATCATGTATGTTTATACTTGAACCACAATCATAATGACTACCTATCCACCAACTTAATTGACTTAAGTATGGCACCCATGAGTCAACACGATCCTTGTAGAGATACAGGTCCACAAGAACACCGACTCACTTTTGGGTCCGCGACTCCGACTTATCAGATCGTCAAGCCCTTAAAACTACGGACATTGTGCTTGACTGATCAGGTCAAACATGGTCCTCATCGTACCTCAGGGTACCCACCCTTGCCGGACAAACCAGACCAAGGTCGACTTACCTCTTTTTCATTTTAATCATCGTTAATAAAATGAATCCATGGTTTCATATTTTCAGGTCCCGCTTCACCACAGTAGGGAACTTGCGACCTTTGCATTCCTTTTATATTCCTGACCTCATATCTATCATGCTCTAGAATTTTCGTGATTCGAAAGGGACCCCTCCATTTAGGAGCAAGTTTACGGCTAGTCCCAGTTGCAGGCTTAGAAGTTATTTTTAACATGACCAAATCGTCTACTTTATAACATGATGCTGGAAAGCGTTTGGCGTCAAAACGTCCTTTTAGTTCTTGTTGATCACAACGGACTTTATTTTGCATATTCCTACTAACCTCAGTGATATCAACGGGATTTATTTTATTTATTTCCAGTGTAGAATTAACCCTAACTCGGAATCCCATAAGCTCTTCGCTGGGAGAGACGCTGATAGCTTTATTTATGATATCATTAATTCCCACTTGAATATTACAAACATTCTCATCCCACCGGTCATCATCCAGGTTAGCTCCCATCGTTGCCAAAGAACCAAGGAGCATTCTGTTATACCTCTCGACTTGCCCATTTCCTCTGGGCAACCCAACGGCGTTTAAATGATGAGTCGCACCTATTTCCTTAACAAAACTTTGAAAGCGGACGGACGTGTAAGCTTGTCCTCGATCTGAAATGATTCGACGGGGGAACACCAAATGTTTTAATCATATATTTTAAGGATACTACAACTTGTTTTGTTTTCGTGTTTTTGACCGGGTAAACTATTAAAAATTTTGTGAATGCATCAAAAACAGCAATTATTTGGGTATTGCCTTTACGAGTTTTTATGAAAGGACCAAGATGATCGGTATGTATGGTATGGAACGGTTCTGGAATTTTAGAAATTGGATTTAAATAACCAGGCCTTTTACCAGCCGGTGTCTTAAAATACAGGCAATTAAGACAATTCTTGACGTATTTTGATACAAATCGCCTCATATCGGCAAACCAATATTTACTAGCTAGTAATTCGTATGTTTTCGAAACTGCAAAATGCCCTACATCATCATGACAAGTGCGGATAATTTGAAAACGTGCTAATTTTGGTACAACCCAGCGTAACCCAGTATCTGTATTTTTGTAAACTATGCCACCCTTAAGACTATAATTATTAAACAATTGTTTATTTACATGTGCCTCGCCTGTTTGTAATACGTTTTTAATGTCTTGGATTTCCGAATCGTGTTGTTGTGCGACAAGCAGCCAATCACTTTCTGTTATGGCTATCGACAGTACACGTTTACATTGAACCGGAGAATTTCGACTTTGAGCATCTACGTGCCGCATTCGTGTGTTGGTCCTATGTTTAATTTCGTAGTCATATTCGCTTAAGTACATCACCCAGCGGCCGATTCGGGCATTAAGCTCACTCTTTTTGAAAGTACCTTGTACTGCTGCACAATCTGTTACGATGGTAAAGAATCTTCCGTATAATATCGACCGAAATCGCCTTACACTTTCCACGATGTCTCTAAATCGAAAGAATGGTAATTCTTTTCGGCGGTGGTTGTTTGTCTGCTGAAATAAGCTACAGGGTGTTCGCGATTATTTTCTATTTGTACGAGTAATCCAGCAAGGCCGATTCTATTAGCATCCGTGTATAATATTGTACTGCGTGTTTTATCAAATATAGCCAAAATGGGCTTTGAAATCAAATAATTTTTAAGAATGTTGAATGCGTCAATTTGTGTGTCGCCCCACTCCCATGTATAATCTTTATGTAGTAATATGCTTCGAGGTCTCGATCTCGCTGCATAATTTGGAATAAATTTTCTAAAATATCCGGTCAGACCCAAAAATTGACAAACTTGATGTATATTTATAGGTTGTGGGAATTGTTTGACTGCTTCAATTTTTCTATCTGTTGGTCATACTGTTGAATTGCAAATTTCGTAACCCAAAACTCGATTTTAGTTTCAAGGAAGCAACATTTTGATAATTTTAAAGTAAGTCCGTGACGTTGTAGGATGTCTAAAATTTCTTTTAATGTTTCCAGAGTATCGCGTACAGTTTTTCCAGGTATCAATATATCATCAAGATACACCAATACTTTATTGAATCTAAATTGCCTAATGCAGTATAATCATGCGAGAAAACACGGACGGGGTGTGACACAGCCCAAAAGGTACTCTTAAAAATTCGTAGTGACCATCCTGGGTTATGAAAGCTTTAAACGGAATGGATTCGGATGACATTTTAATGTGATGATAACCACATGCGAGATCAAGGCTACAAAAATATTTAAAACCACTTAAACTATTTATTTGTTCTTCAATTAGAGGCAATGGATATTTGTCTTTTTCAGTAATGTCGTTAAGAGCTCGATAATCGACGCATAATCGCTTTTTCCCATTTTTCTTGGCTACAAGTAATACTGAACTGGCGTAAGGAGAGTTTGATTCCCTAATTATGCCCTTTTCTAACATCTCACTAACAATGTCCCTAATAACTGTTCGCTCGGTTTCAGAATAACGCCTCGGTCTATATGCTATAGGTTTATTTGTTGTCAATTGAATTTTCATTTCTGTAATGTCGGTATAACCCACATCATATGCACTTTGAGCAATGCACCCCCGGTATCGATTGAGCAAGCTCACAATATTCACCGTTTTATTCTCGATTAACTTAACAGGTCGAGATTGTGTTCCGGAGCTTTTTAACGATCTGAAATGTAAAAACTGACCTGACTTAATATATTCAAAATCATCCAATTCTGTAAAATTCTGCCCGATTAGTATGTTTGCATCAATAGCGAGATCGTCAAGGATATATAAATAGATCTCTCTTTCAACTCCATCAACAATAATGCGAGCGATCACGTACGCATTACACACCAAACCGTCATCGATTCCCCGAATTGTTTTTAAATGCAATGAATTGTTTTGTAACATTATGGGTTGTAAGTCGAGAGCCCTTGACAGCTTCGGAGGTTATCAATGAGCACTCACTTCCCAAGTCAATATAACAAACACCTCATGCTTTTAGCTTTTATGAATATATCTTTATAAAACTTTTGATTCGCATTTTCCATAGCGTTTGTACTTATGAAATGTATACCGGCTGCAGATGAAACGGATTGTTTATTTTGCCTAATATTAACGGGGCAATTTCTCTGTATATGACCTCGACGTTTGCAATAAAAACATTTAGGAGCTGATTCTACTTTATTTGTTTGAATACTTTGATTAGGCAATCCTATTTTCGGAACATGTTGCATATTTTTAAAATGCTTCGCTAAAACTGCCGGATCAGTAATACCTGCTGTTTCAACAGAGAACTTAATTTGTGGGTCATCAATTCCTCCCATAATTAAATTTCCTTTATCACTGTTGGTTAAAGGAAGTTGCATTTTATGAATTAAGGATAGTTTTTCAAAAACATACTCATAAAAAGTTTTGGAAGACTTTGGCTTGCATTTGTAAGCGCCCGGACTATAGGCTTACTGTTGAATGTTACAGTTCTTATGTTTTGCTGATGATGGTGAAAACAACATGATAAGTTAGAATAAGATAATAAAAATATGGAGAGTCTGACGCCTACTTTAGAATGTTTAAGTGCTCTGTTAGTTTAGTATTTGTTAAATAGAGGTTTTGTTCGTTATAAAATAAATCCATTTGTGTAGTTTGGAATATTTAGACAATATACGTTTGTTTTCAATAGTCGAGTGTGTTTCTGTTACAATAAAAGGGCCTCCAGATTTCATCAGAAAGTGGGATATTGTGACCTTTTGAACTGCAAAGTGCAATCATTGTGCGTGACATCATGGGAAAGAGGAAGCATAGGCATCATCGTCGCCGTCGCGGTAGTTCTAGTTCTTCACGCGACACGGACAGCCCTAAAAGAGCAAAGGACCGTGTTGCTAGCGAGCGTTCTTTTACTCCAGAATTACCACCCAAGTGTAGATACACCAAGTTTGAACTCAGGTTTGCTAGATATAGTTAATATGCTAAAAAACGAGCAGCGGCCCAACATAGGCATGTCCGTTAGAGATATCGATATCACTGACTTTAACCCGATATTTCACGATATAAATGAGTGGATTTCAAAAATTGATGAGCATGCTGTTATTTATAATTGGGGCGGTATTAATATCTGTCATTTAGCAATAAATAAATTAAAAGGGCCCACGGAAACTTGGTATAAAAGTTTACAAACTATTCCGAAATCCTGGCACGAGTGGAAGTCGCTATTGGCGACAACATTTCCTTCCACGCGTGATTTACATAGCTTAATGACAGAAATGCTGCTATTTAAACCTAAAGCTAATCAGTCTATGAATACTGCTTTGAAAAACTGTCGTTAATTCGTAGAATGAACTTAAATTTAAGCGGTAGTGATGAGGTTAATCTTATCGTAGGCAGTTTAGATAATCAAAATGTAAAATTTGCAGTTAAGGCAGCCAGAATACCTACATCATTTGGAGTTTTTAGGACATATTTTTTATATTTTTTATCTTTCTAAAAAATACAGATTGAATTTTAAAATGGCAGAGACGGATTTAAAAAAGATACGGGGTCAATACAAAGCACAACTTACAAGATTTACGAGTTTTGTAGACAGTTTACCTGATTTTATGGACAACAAAAAAAAAATTAGTGAATTACAAACACGTCTAAATAAATTAGAAACCGTATACGATGATTTTGAAAAAGTTCAGTCAAGTATAGAATTAGTGGATGAAAGTGATGAGCAAATAAAAGAGCGGGAGTTATTTGAAAATCAATTTTATACTATTGTAGCCGTTGCTAATGTCAAGATTTCATCTATAAATGTGCCAACATCACCTTTGCCCATTATTTCTTCGCATGTCTCAGATAATATAAATGTCAAATTGCCACAAATAAGCATCCCAGAATTCAGTGGGGCCTACGATACGTGGTTGCAATTTCACGATTGTTTTCATGCATTAATACCTAACAATGGTGCCTTGACAAATGTGCAAAAGTTTTATTATTTACAAACTGCTCTAAATGGGGAAGCGTCTAGTGTAATTCGTGCTCTAGAGGTTTCTAACGATAATTACAGTATCGCATGGAAAATGCTAAAGGAAAGGTATGAGAATAAACGAATAATCATACATACTCATGAAAAAAAAATATATTTGAGTTGCCTATCGTTCCAAAAGAATCCCATATTAATTTACGGAAGCTGGTTGACAGTTTTGTAACACATTTAAGGTGTTTAAAAAAAAAAAAAAAAAAAATTTTGGGGCAACCAGTGGAACACTGGGATACTTTACTTATATTTTTAATTTCAAACAAATTCGATTCGGTCACAAGAAAAGAGTGGGAATTGTCAATAAGAGATAACATTCCGACCACGGATGATTTCATTTAATTTTTAACAAACAAGTGTTTATTGCTTGAAACGATGGAAAATAAAAGTGGTAGCTCTACGGTTAGCTCTAAATTGCTTTCAAAAGGCGAAAAATCATTTTCTCATCTTGTCACGCAGTATGATCCTTGTCCATTCTGCAAGGGTACACATTCACTATTTTATTGCAAAAGGATGCTGAATTTAGCTCCTAAGAACAGGTACACTGAAATCAAAAAAATTAAATTTATGTACTAATTGTCTCAAATCAGGACATGTTAGTAACGTTTGCACGGCTAGTTGCTGCAAATACTGCGGTAAAAAGCACAATACAATTTTGCATTTTAACAAAGATACGGAAGCAAACATGCACGTATCTCAACAAAAGACAAGTTTAAATATGGAGGTCACTCCAGGGCAGGCCTCTAATAATTTAGGGCCTAGTGTAGCAACACATTGTGCAAATATTCAGGATTCAGTAATACTATTGCAAACAGCGATAGTTTATATTCTTAACTCACAGGGTGTTAGAATAAAATGCAAGGCTTTGTTGGACTCAGGGTCCCAAGCTAATTTCATGACAAACGAAGTGTATCAGAAATTGAATGTCGCACATACAAAAATTGATTTGCCTATTACAGGAATCAGCAATGCAACCATGCATGTTTCTAGCCAAGTACAGGCTACAATTCAGTCAGTTCATACATCATATAGGTGTCAACTACCATTTTTAATCATGAATAAAATTACATCAGCTTCATTTAGCATCTCCAATATAAATATTCCGCAAAACATTAGTCTTGCGGATCCTGAATTTCACAGATCAAGTTAAGTAGATATTCTTTTAGGTGCAGGCATATTCTTTGAGTTAATGTGTGTCGGACAAATAAAAACAGGAAAAAATCAACGTATTTTACAAAAAATCAAAGTTGGGCTGGGTCGTGGCTGGTACTTTGTGTAATTTTGCAGATCAAAATTATATTTCATGTTACTCGTTGTTATCAACAAATACAGATATACAATCAATGCTGGAAAAGTTTTGGGTCATGGAGGAATGTCCTTCCAAATCAAATCGTTCTCAAGAAGAACTCGAGTGTGAAAAACATTTCATAGAAAATGTTGAACGCGATTCTTCTGGTCGTTTTATAGTCAAATTACCATTGCGGGCAAATTACAAAGAAATCGGTGAATCTTTGAACATAGCAACCAAAAGACTTCTTTTTCAGTAGAGCGCAAATTAAATAGAGATCCTATCACAAAACAGCATTATCATCATTTTATGCGCGAGTACATATAATTAGGCCATATGTCACAAGTTAATTTAGAGGAAGGTCAGAATGATCAGATCAAGTATTATTTACCACACAGCAGTGTTTCAAAGGCATCTAGCATTACAACAAAATTATGCGTAGTATTTGACGCATCTTGCAAATCGGATACCGGAATTGCTTTAAATGATGTCTTGAAGATCGAACCGGTCATCCAAGATGACGTATTCACAATTTTGCTGAGGTTTAGGAAACATGACTACGTTATCACAGCGGACATCACTAAGATGTACAGGCAAATTCTTGTACATGAAGATCATCGAGATCTACAAAGAATTGTTTGGCGTTTCGATTCAGATTCAGAAATTAAGCATTTTCGACTTAATACAGTCACTTATGGTACTGCCAGTGCCTCATTTTTAGCGACGCGTTCATTACAGCAAGCAGCATAAAGAGTATACTCCAGTCGGGCGAACGTCACTCGAATAAATCTACATTTCATGATTATGACCTACGCAGGGGACTAGTATATCGTCGAACTGAATGTGGTAACCGAGTGGTGCTCCCTAAGGCGTGTAGGTGGCAAATCTGCAGATACAATCATGACGATATTGGGCATTTTGCCTTCGATAAGACCTATGAACAAATCTCCGGTAATTTTTGGTTCCCAAAAATGCGAAAATTTATTCAGAAATATGTTGGTGCCTGCATGAGCTGCATGTATCATAAGACACCGTCAGGAAAACGACCTGGCTACTTACATCCCATACCTAAAATCCCGCGCCCATTTCACACAATACATATAGACCACCTGGGACCCTTCTGTAAGAGTAGGCAAGGAAACAGCTATGTCATTGTTACCGTGGACGCATTCACTAAGTTTAGTTTCATCAAAGCTATCAAAAATACCAAGGCCAAGTATGTGGTGGAGGAATTAGATAACATCATAAAGGTGTTTAGCGTACCAAAACGTATAATTGCTGATAGGGGCAAAGCTTTCACTTCCAAGGCGTTCAGGAAGTTCTGTGATGGAAAACAAATACAGCGACATCTCAATGCTGTCGGAATGCCACGTGGTAATGGCCAGGTAGAGCGGTATAACAGGACCGTTCTAGACTCCCTAGCGACAATGGGGGCCAGCAAAGATGATGACGAATGGGACGAAAATGTAACTAATATCCAACTGGGCCTGAATAACACTTTGAACAAGGTCATTGCAACAACCCCTGCCAAAGCGCTAGTTGGCTGTCGGGCAGGTCCCCAGAACGTTGGATTCGTGGAATCGGAAGATTGTGTAGATGTTCCGAACCTCCGTAAATTAATCAGCGAGAAAATAGAATCCAATCAGCACCGTCAAAATGTCAGTTTCGATTCACATCGAGCAAATCCAAAATCTTTTGTCGAAGGTGAATTAGTACTCGTTAAGATCTCATCTATTGTCAGCGCTGGTAAAAGTCGGAAGTTAGTTCCCACGTAGAAAGGGCCATTTAGAATATCCAAGGCGCTGGAGAATGACCGGTATGAAGTCACTGATATTCCTGGGTCGAACAGAACGAGGAATCGTTTTGCTGGAGTGTATGCTACTGAGCAAATCAAAAGATAGATCACCTTTGACAACGCCCAGTAAGGTAGAGTAATGCCGTCGAAATATTTTTATTTCTGTGCCTGTAAACTGCCGTCGGAATGGTTATATTCCTGTGCTCTTAGTTTCCCGTCGGGATGCTAGAATCCCTGGGCCCCTGCTGGGGTTTTGCCCAGTGCCGTCGGGACTAGCAGTCCCTGGGTCTTGTTGGGTGCCATCGGGACTAGCAGTCCCTGGTTGTTGTTGAGCGCCATCGGATAATCATCATCCTCTGGGTTTTGACTGTCGAGGATGATGCTGATCCTGGGTGTCCCTGAGCTAAGTGCTATCGGGAGTCTACCATGTATCTCTGAGTTAAAAAAAAACCGTCGGGATTTATCCCTGGGTCATATAGATAAAAGAAACGTCGGGATTTATCCCTGGGTTATATAGATCAAACAAAAAAAAAAAAGAAGGCAGCTAAGCTTAAAAATAGGGCGGTGCATTTATTCCTGTTTTTGGTTTGTTTCAGATGCACTGCCGACCATCATCGAGTCAGGAAGGCCGAATGTAAGCGCCCGGACTATAGGCTTACTGTTGAATGTTACAGTTCTTATGTTTTGCTGATGATGGTGAAAACAACATGATAAGTTAGAATAAGATAATAAAAATATGGAGAGTCTGACGCCTACTTTAGAATGTTTAAGTGCTCTGTTAGTTTAGTATTTGTTAAATAGAGGTTTTGTTCGTTATAAAATAAATCCATTTGTGTAGTTTGGAATATTTAGACAATATACGTTTGTTTTCAATAGTCGAGTGTGTTTCTGTTACAATAAAAGGGCCTCCAGATTTCACATTGTATAATTAAAGTCATAGCCATGGTTAAATCATGTTTGGGTTGAAAATGCTCTAATAACATAGCTTTCCATTCATCCCAAGTAAATATGAGTGTAGGTAAACCTTGATACCATACATCTGCAGGCCCACGCAATATACTCAACGAAAAATGGCAAGTTACACGGTCCGACCAATTATACAGCAAGGCATACCAGTCAATAGCATTTAACCACGTTTTGATGTTATCATTTAAAGGGTTAAATTCGGGTACAATGTCTTTGCTTGCAGATAAACTTAGCTCAGAATGAAAATTATGTGAATTGGTGTTCCCGTGTCGTTCTAGAAGTCTATCAATACCTTCTAAAAATACCTGACTTAATTGCGAAGCGGACTCATCATTTACTGACCGCCCATGAGAGGATCTTCTAACTTTCCGTACCACAGCTCTATCAGCATCCACGTCCTCATGCCTGCGACGGTGGTGACGGGGCGATGAATAGGCATGCCTGTGCCGGTGGTGGCGTAGCGGCGAATGGGCTCCTGTCTGATCGTGATAGTCCATACCTTCCGACACTGATGTCACACGGTACACTTTACACGGACACGTGAGTGAATCCCACTTCTGATGTAAGAAATTAAGGTAAAAGTCCAACTCAACCAAACTATATTGCAACCATATAAGGAAATAATACTCATTAAGTTAATATAATAATGACATGCGTCTTCTCTTAGAGTTTTGAATCAAGTGTCCCCGCTTCCTCCGTCAGGCCTCCTCGGCTGTGCTCATCTCACCGAACATGCCTATTCTCAAAACTGCGCTTGGCACTATCCGGGTCCTGCCAATTCTTTACATATACACACTTTTGATTGGTCGTCGATTCACGTGGTACAATTCACCATAAACTAAGATTTGTAATAGGTTGTCTATTCAAATTTTAAAGCAATTAGGATACCTTGAAAACTTGTATTAATTCAGGTTTTATTCTATAAAGGAAATCATTTGGTATACACATTATACTTATTTAAAATTTGCCACACATTAACCTTATACATCAGCCACTATAATAATATATTCAAATCTTTATTACGCCTCTTATTTTGGCCAGCACTACATAGAGCTGACCGCATAGTTCTAACTCATAATAACAAGAACATTTTTTTTTTAAATAATTTAACTTTTATTATATATCATTACAAATCAACCATGAAAAACAAAAATAAAACTCAAAAACGAAATGCACTCAACATCTGAAAATTAATTTGATCCTTTAAATTAGTTTCAACAATCGGCATATATTTCCTTAAGTAAAACATATACAAATAATTAACAGAAAATAACTTTAACTTAACGTTAATATAAATAAGACGATTAAGATAAAATAAAAATAATTAAACTATACTTTAAAAACAAAACTTCTAGGTACCTATTATATAAAGTGCCTTTTACAAAATAGTAAGAAAATAAATGTAAACCATAAAATATGTCTCCTAAGTGTAGGTAGGTATACAAATAAACTAAAAAACAAAATAAAATATATACACATGTTTTTCATAACAGATAAAAATAAATTTTCCAGAATATACTGATCCATTGACAAAAATTAATCACAGACATTCTTCTTTTTTTGTAGCTGTCAATTGGGTACTCCATATTTTACTGGAAAGCATTTTCCTTGACGGAGTAAATTTAACACAGCCCCCTTGACTTTCTATCCCATCTTTGGTAAATAAGACGGCAGTGACAGTTTCAGTCTTTAATTTATTTCTGTGATCAGTCTTGATGGTATTTAATTTGCTAAAAATGCGTTCCACAGAAGCATTCGAAAAAGGAAGAATTAATAACAAGTTTATTACAGTCTCTAAATTAGGAAACAGAGGAATATCAGCAGCATTTCTTAACTGAAATACTTTAGGCCAATATACCTCTGCGGATAGGTTACTTCCTAAACCTAAGCCGTTATAATTTAGCAATGAATGTTCTCTCTATTCATTGTCCAATTTTTGAGTTAACAAATTTTTTTCAGAAAATTAAATCTTTTCATTATTGGAAGCAGTGAATTTATTTGAGATCTTTGGGCAATATCAGGATTAAGAATTGATATTATATCATATACAGGGTCTTCAAAAATAAATCGAGATTTTATTTCTGTTATAAGTTCAATTTAAAACTTAAGACATGTTTTGAAAAATAATTCTATATCTTCAGCTTTACAGCTTGCATCCGATTTTAAATTATGAATGGATTCATGGGCAGCAATACCCATGTAGATATTTTCAATCGGAAGAAAATATCTAGGATTTTTATAATTAAAACTAAACACATCAACATTTTCAAAACATTCTCTTTTAGTATAATTGCTGTATAAAATTTTTAACATTCTAATGACCTTTGGTTTTAGCTTGTGAAGCAATGGCACTTCGCTTTGAAAAAGAGTATTAAAATCATTTAATATCCCCAAAATATAAGACATGAATTCGAGATATATTTTGGTAAAAAGAATTCTCTAAATGTTTTAGTATTTCTTCATTTGTTCTTGAAGGGTCTTCGAATGTTGTTTCTCTGAAATATACTTTCAATACGTCATATTGTTCTAGTATCCTATCGGTACACTGTTAAACTGATAACCACCGAGTTACACTTGGCAACAATACTTTATGAATGTCAGTTTTAAAGAACTCCTGAAATTCTTTCAGTTTTTCCTGCTTGCCATAGCTGCGGCTAAAATGTGACCCAATATTATAGATCATATCCTCTACTGATCCAGGCAGTTGCAGACAGGCTTTAGACGCTGCCAAGTACACCATGTGGCACGAACATCTAACACATACAATGTCTGACAAATTCTTCTTTAAATAACTGAAAACAGAGTGATATTCTCCAACCATCACATTGGTTGTGTCACTTGAAAAGCCTACAAGATTGGTTAAAGGAATTTGTTTCTCTTGTAAACATTTCGTTAAACATTCATACAAACTATCTGCATCACTTTTTGGTGTTTCTACCATATCAAAAAATGATGTAGTTACTTCATTTTTTAATTAAGAAAAATACACAATACTGAAAGCACATTGTTTAACTGATCCCACGTCCGTTGTCTCATCCATTATTAAAGAAAAAAAATTACCATAATTTCAAAACGGACTGTGCAATTCCTCCACAGTGCTGCCCGTATTATAACTGTGGATTTAGTCCTCTTTAGTCTTAAGTTTTTGGCAATATCTGAATTGGGAAAAATGTTAGTACATAAACTACTTAATGTATCCATTAAAGAGAAAGGCAAATTATTTGTGGCTAATAAGCCACACAATTTCAATTCAGCATTTTTTTACGTCCTCTGAACAGGGCATTAGCAAATTTTTTATATCTGGGGTACATTTGATTTGCCTAAAATGCTTTTGATGTTTTTCAGATTTCTTATGTCGTAATAAATCCATCTTACGGGAAAATATAGTAACGTTAGAAACTTTACAATATGGCATTTCTTGACCATCAACTCGGTTAGATTTAGATTTTATTATCCAATCCGTTAATTCGGGGTCACTCAGCCATTCCTTACTAAAGTTGTACTCTCTTCACTTTCTTCTTGGAAGTAGAGGTAGATTTAATTTTAGCAATTTTCGCCCTTGGAGCATCTGTTTCATCACTCTCACTCTCACTCTCGTCAGTCTCGTCTACAACAAGACTTTGACTCGGAACTACTTCCTAAAAAAATACAAGTAAATTTGTTAATAAAAAGTTTTTTGATGATATGCATATGCACTCACAGTTTCAGTCTCTGTATTTATAGATTGATTGTCAATACTGGTACTGCTAGCAGCCGAAATACTACGGCCTGGGTCAAAATTTGGCGTAGTTCCTAGAATCGATGTATTATCTTCCGGTGCGTCTTTCTAAAAGAAATACAAATTCGTTTCTGAAGTGAACTTTATTATGTTGTAATTTTGCTTACCTTAACAGTTTCTTTGATTAACCACTTATCCATCGTTTTATATTTATTCACAAATTCAAAATTACAATATACAGTCCGTATCGTTATTAGATACAATTTGAAGATATAAATTAAAAAATACACTCTAATAAAATATGGGAATCACTAAAACAACAATTCGGCAAACTCCATCACTTTTACCGTCTACATAACTACCAGTGTCTACCTCTTCAGTCTAACCAACTAAATAAGTAATGCTAAATGCTAAATGTATAGTTTAATCCTTGAAAATAAAAATTACCTACTTACTCAACCTATGTTAGTACCGGCTACATATTGACAGATGTCGCTTTGCGAGACGTGAATTATATGAGCCATTATGACGACGTAGTGCTAAGTCAGCTTTAGATAATAGAGGCTATATATCCACCCGTCGCCTCCCAGAAGTTCAGTCTAGTTCCAGGTCTCTTCAAATACAGTAAAACTCTGTTCATTTATTTTTCGGTTACTTTTGTGTTTTATTAAATAAATCATTTTTTAAAAACATAACAAACGAACCGATTATCATTATTCGCGGGAATCAGTGACGACCAACGTCGCAGCATTGCCAATATATTATATATTCACATTGTAGTATGTAGTGTAATGAGTCAACGTGTACAGTTGAATTTCATAAAATATTATTATTTATTTAATAATTCTGAAATTTTCACTCAATCCTGACAGAATCCTCGCAATTGGGTCATTCCTCACACTTTTCCTCCCCAACCTTCCAAACGATCACAATGAGCTTGTTTTAATATTTTTTTTAGTACTTACAAGCATTAAAGGGAAATAAGCACTGAATCTGACTTTTATTACAACAATAAATAAACAGTGATTTTCAAGGAAACGATTTCATAAGCAATTAGATTGTAACGAAAAAATGTTATTCATTAATAAAAATTCCTTAATTTATAATAATATTGATTGCGATTTCAGAAAAAATAGTATGTGTACCTCGTAGTAAAAGCACATTCTCGGACTTCAGTGCTTGTTGGCCTCGGCTTAACGTCTCGGCCAACAATTTATTATACATCGTCGTCTGGGAATGTATTGCTTTTACTGCTAGATGTACAATGTACTATTGTGTCTCATATTAGTTGTCAAAAAACTCCCCCCTGACTAATTTTTTGGCGTAAAGTCACAAGCGCAGAGGTTTATTTTTCCAGTAATATACTAGGTAACTAACATGTGGTAGTAAGTCCTAAAAAAAGAGAAAGAAAAATTTAGAGAATGTTGTGGCATTCTCGCATAACGTTCAGATAATACTTGCAAATGTAACAAATTAAAAATTCAGATCGATTTGGCAGAAAATATGCAAAGAAAACCTGGAGCGAGAGCGTAATTTACATCATGCTAAATCTGAAAATTTTTATTCAGATTTGAAAAAGGTGACTCAAATTGCAAAAGATAGCGGTTTAGTTAAGGCAATATGTTTCGACTATGAGCAAAATTTGCTGGTATTACCCGTAGGGGAAATATTTTATAAACATCAAGTTTGGGGTTTTAATCAATGTTTTTATTCCTGTAAAATGGGTCTTTCAAAAATGTTTCTGTATGATGAAAGCACAGGTAAACAAGGAGCAAACGAGACTGTTTCCTATTTAAAATATTACATGTCTGAAGCGATGTGATGATACTGTACATGTTCATGGACAATTGCGTTGGCCAAAATAAGAATACATCATTATATCAGTTTTTATTTCTTTTGGCTGCTTCTAGGCGATTTACAGAAGTCTACCATCGTTTTCCGGAACGAGGACATTCGTTCTTACCCTGTGATAGAAACTTCGCTCAAAATGAGGAAAATGAAAGGCACGTTTCGTACTTGTATATTCCTTATTCCCTAGTCTAAAAAAACTTCGAAAATTTTTAAGGCTATTAAAGTAGCTCAAAAAGTGATTAAGGATTATCGTGTTTTTTTCAATAGATTTTTCAAAAAAAAAGCTTAAAGAACAAGAACCGCACCTTTTATGTTACGAAATATAAATTCTTCCAATGCACAGAGAACTGCATATCTGTAAGTGAAACACACAATCTAGAATCTCTGATGAAGACTCATTTACCTTAAATGACAGTTACCCAGTGATTTTTCTTGGGCGTTAAAGAGGCTATACAATACACCCATTTCTATCAATTCTTTGCAAGTGCAAAATTTGAAAGAACTTAGTAACACATACCCTTAACTCATATTGGTTGATATAATACACTTCATGCAGTTGCTGATGAAGAAGATAATGAAACCGAGGATACAGATGTGCAAGAATCTGAGTAGTAGTTGTTAATGTATAATTTAGAGGTGTTCTTTTTTTTCAATTTCTATATGGATAATGTTCATCAAATAAAAATTTTTACTAAATTATATATTTTTTATTAAAAGTTAATTGTGTATAAAAATGAGACATCCAAAATCAAAAAATTACAAAATCGTATTTTTTTTTTCTTTTAAATAACTGCATATCAGAAGTTATCGAACAATCTAAAACACAATTATATAAACAGTTTTTTATCGAAATTAATTTAAACAAATCCAGTTTTTTGTTTCTCCTATAAAATTGCTTTTATGGTTTATATCCACTTCTCATTTTAAGGTCCTCAATTATATAAATACATTTTGTATAGAAGACTTTTTATTATATCGAAATCTACTAATAATTCATATATGTACCACAGGTACAAAATATTACCCAGTTTTTATAATTTAACATAAGTAAGTGCTAAAACAACTAGGTACAAGGCAAATGAGGTGGAGAAACCTGCTATCGTTCTCAGTGGCGAATCCAAGCTGAGGTTATAAAAAAATTTATATCGTCGTGACGTCTCCAAATTCTACTGGATGGAACGATGGTGTTTTCTACAGTTTTCTTAATCTTTTGTTTATATATACATACATTTTATAGACATGCTGGTGAAATAGAAAATAGGATCAAATACTGTTTATTAATTTTATTACTAACAAAATATTAAAATTAAATGGATCAAGTTAGAAAATGACAAAAAATTTGCAATATAATATTCATACCACGGATTCTTTGGCCTAATTTGTTGAACACCTCATCAACATTTATGTTTGTATTATAATATATGTTCATAAGGGTAAAAGAAGTGAGTCAATTTTCCCCCGTTATATTTCTCAAGTACGTCTTCAATCTTCTAAAGGTACTGTAGCTCCTTTCTGGAGTTGCTATTGTCACTGGTATTACTGCAACTATTCAAAGAAGCTCGTGTAATAACTGACGATATGGTGTCTGTATATTCACTTATTTGTCTTTTCCACAGAAAATATTCAGCACGTACTTGTTCAGCGTTGATACAGGTACAATTTTCAAATAGATAATCCTCATAAAATTTGACCAGTAGATCGAAATCGTTGATGTTTCCTGAGCTAGATACCAAAAAGGAAGATAGAATATCTTTAGGAACCAAAAACCTATTCTGAATTATTGTAATTAGGGCATCCAAAAATGGGAGAAATATAGAAATACGATAATACGATTACTACGACATCTGTGATGTCTGCGTTGAACCGATTGACTTGGTGTTTATTTGTTCTCAGAATAATGAGTGGTGTGTCATGTTTCTCACACATCGCTTTTGCTTTAGAAAAAAGTCTCATATTGAGCATCTGCATTTTTTCTGATATCCAATAATTGATCTTGAAGCATCCTAGTATGTTTTACTGCGACAGCCAAATTTAAATCATGGTGTTGTATGTATCTACTTAATAAAATGCTGTTGCTAAATATGAATTCGCTTACAAATAGGGAAACCATAAATTTCACAGTGTAGATGGAGTTAATCAATCCAGTGGCACCAGTCGACGCATCACGGTCAGTCCAGTTACTAATTTCATCTAAAGCTTCGCATACAGCATCCAGAAGCTGAGCGAAAATCATTATAGGATCGGGCCTCTCCACCCATCTTGTGGGGCACAGTTTCATCAAATGCAATTTTTTTGATTTGGGACAAAATTTATCGATCTTCTTTGATAAAACTTCCCATCTCTTTGGGGTATGAAGGAATGAACATGTCTTTTCAATTATCCCAAAAACAATTTCAGATATCTTGGACTTGCAAGAATTCGAAATTGCAAGATTCAAACAGTGTGATATACAGTGCACATAATGGCATTCGGTTGATGTAGTTGTAAAAATAACAAATAAAGTGAAAATTAGACAAGTAATAAAGAGTGTTTATAATTTTTTTAAACAGATTTATATTAATTATTACTTCTCTACTTTTGCAAAAACTGATTAGCGAAGTATATTCTCATATAGAATTACTGTTCTGCAAACATAGAAATAGTAACTATTATTTTACTGATTTAACAATTTTATTCTTAAATTTATCTGTTGGGTAACTTTACCAGGAGGTGAATATACCGGTCTTAAGAAGCACGTTATACTGATAATTACATTACAGTCATTAATTTATTTTTGGTTTTAGTTTTGATCTTTTTGATTTTGATTAAATTAAGTTAACCTTTGAAAAAATGCGTTCACATCTAACACTGAGTGCAGTCGACACTCAATGCAGAAACAGGAGCAGAGCTCTCATTTTTCGTGCAGTGTAGAATTTATTTTATAAATTATAAAATAAATAAGCGTAGTTGCAAGAACAAAATCTAGTATTGCCGCTCTACAACTAACTAGATATCGCCAAATGTTCATCACAGTTTGTAAATTGTAAAATGGAACAGTATTCATTGCATATTATGCATTTTATATGAAACGAATTAGTTATTTTTCAAGGTGTAAATAATTTTAAAAAAAAGTGATGTTCCCAAAAAATTCATAGATTATGCCATTATTAGAGTCTCCATGAACAACTACCAGTTAAAATATCAAATTATAAATTTTATACTGATAATTACATCACAGTCATTAATTTATTTTTGGTTTTAGTTTTGATCTTTTTGATTTTGATTAAATTAAGTTAACCTTTGAATAAATGCGTTCACATCTAACACTGAGTGCAGTCAACACTCATTGCAGAAACAGGAGCAGAGCTCTCATTTTTCGTGCAGTGTAGAATTTATTTTATAAATTATAAAATAAATTCATAGATTATGCCATTATTAGAGTCTCCATGAACAACTACCAGTTAAAATTTCAAATTATAAATTTTGGTAATTACCAGGCATCTGGCAACACTGTTGTTTTGTTCTATCTACAATAAACTGAGGGTAGAAAGGAAAGGGATCAGATGAGGAAGGCATGTGATGAGGCGTACCGGATCACATGTGAAGGGATACGATGAGGCATGCCCTCGTTACTTTGCAAACACCATAACGTACAAAAATGCAACAGTAATGCATAGCCTTTTTCTGCAGCATACATGATTTTGCTATTTTTATCCTTTATGCACATCCAAAGCAAGCTCTCTAATTAAATTTTTTCCAGTAGTATATATATAATTTACAGCTTTGTCACTTTTAAATGACCAGAGGGTGCTGATACCCATCTCTGCTTTCGATGACGGAGCAAGCATATTATTGAAACAGGTTAACGAAAAAAGTGTTTTAGTGAAATATTTAAAATAATATTGAGCTATTCAGTTTCAATAATAATCTTAATCCCACATCGCCACAAGTAACACATAGATGTCGGTCTCTCTGGTCATTTAAAAGCAACGAGGTTTAAACATTGGTTTTGACAAATCCATTTCATATGGCATAGAGCTAATTTAACTTTTACATTAAACATATTGGAAAAACCTCAATCAACATTCGACTACTCAGCCTGACCTCAAATGAACTTGAACTACCGTCATCAGTACAAAAATTGGATCAACTGTGACAAAGAAATAATAAGAATTTTTCGTTACAAACTGAAAAAAGGGAAAAAGGGGGAAAAGACGAAGAAGGCCGTCATATCTCGCGTACTCCAAATCGCATTTTAAATTTTTACAAGTTAGTACACATGTTTATTTCGACCATTAGTGTCATCATATTCATACTATTGATTCCACACACTCTAATCAGTTTTGTAAACTCTATTTGTTTATGAAGCTTTATGTACCTCACATTACACTACGTACAGTTTACTCTACAAGTAGAATGTATGTGCTGAGTTCGGTTTTGAAAATAATTTAATGAATTAAAAATATGAGGACAAAATAAATAAATAAAGGTTTATATAAAACAATGACAGACCTACACGAAATTGCAGATTTACCTAGAAAAAGTAAGAAAATTTTAAATCACTACCCTGAGGACAGGTTACTAGGTTGTAGAACCTATAAGGCCAAAGAATAGCCCTGTAAAATCTTTTGCAGTCATTTTTGAATAATACCCGCTTTGAAATTAAAATAATGGATTATGTTTAATTTTGTTATATCTATTATTATGAATAATTTTAATAACAAAAATAGGATTATTTTGAGGTAATTGTGGCTCTACATTTCGGTAAATAGCCAAACTAGTGTGCTTCAAAAGCAGTCATGCCATTATTCTAGAGGTTATCAATTCCAGACCATTACTTTTATCCCCCTAGTGCATCCATAGTATCGCTTGAGAATAATCAGTAAAGATAGGTGGTATATTAACTGCTGCCATTACTACATGTATATATATTTTGAAAGTTAAAAAATAATTCATTTTTATAAAGATAGTGTAGAAGAAATAAAATGATTCGTTTTTAACACGCTTTTATTAGCTTCACTTGTATGTTTGTTTGTTTGTTTGTAACCGACTCTTTGGACTCGATTTTGACCCACTTTAAACGGACAAATTTAATTGAAATTTTGTACACTTACGAAGAACCGGTAACAATACAATAATTTGATAAGTTTATATCATTATCCTGATCAGGATCGCTAATCCTTTCCTCACGTATCCCGGCGTGAAAGCAAAGGCTTAATATGTAAGTAGATTCCGTATTTGTTAATTAGCTCGGTGGTCGAGTGGGTTAAGGCAGTCGACGCGAAACGACAGACTCCTCCGGCGTGAGTTCGAACCCCACGGCTGAAATAAAAAAATACTTCTTTTTTTCAGAAATATCTGTTGGATCGTAATATGTTATAATATCAGCATCAATAAGCAATATAAATATAGTTTAAAACAAGTAAAAAACACGCTTTCATAGCACATCAAACTAAAAAAGTTAAAAATAAATATAGTTTAAAAAAACTAAAAAACACGCTTTTAAAGCACATCAAACTAAAAAGTGAAAAATAATTATTAATATAAACTGAAAACAATAATGAACGAAAAATACTAGTATTATTGTGAAAAAAGCGTGGGGCGCTTTGTGCCATATTTTTCGTATATCGAGCAACCCACGCTTTTTTCACAATAATACTAGTATTTTTCGTTCATTATTGTTTTCAGTTTATATTAATAATTATTTTTCACTTTTTAGTTTGATGTGCTTTAAAAGCGTGTTTTTTAGTTTTTTTAAACTATATTTATTAGTAATATATTAGCAAACTCAACATATTACTATTTTATTATTATTTAAAAATCAGTTTTTATTTTAAACGTTTTTTTGTAGTAAGTGCAGCGTTATAATCGCATTTTGTATGCACTACATTGAACCATTTTAAAAGTCCTTTCACACTTTGCTTTAGAAATAAACATATGTATTCTGTTGCAGGTATTAGAAGATTATCAAAATTGCATTGCAAGAGGGAGAATAGATTATTTTTGGTGCAGAAAATTCAATCTCATAGAACATATCAGCAAACGAACTTTACGAAAAATTAGTTGGAAGCTAAAATCTATTATTAGAGATATTAAAAACAATCCAGATGATCCATTTTTGGTAGCTGAGTATTTATGTACGTCATACTTACAGATCAGAACTACATTTGAATTCATAATCATCTGATTTCTCAAAAGTGACATTTCGATTTCATTTTCAATACTGTAAAATTTGTAATATTTCAAGAAAACTGCAATTTAAGATTTGTATGATTTTAATGTATAATAATTTAAACATTTTTCATTGGAACGTACTGAATACTTTTTTTGGTCTACCTAAGATCTTTTTCTTTATATTTTTAAAATTACTTAAAGTTTAATTAAGTTGCTACTTTATAGAATTTATTTTACAGGGTCGCTGATGTGTAGGAAACGGTCGATTATCTTCTAAAGTAAGATAGCTATCGAAACGTGATGACACAAAAGTTTTAAGGTTTTTTTAAAATCTATTACAATAAAGAAAAATTAAGTATATAGGATCAGTCAAAAAGTCCTGACAAAACAAAGTTGCTTTTTCTTTAATGGAACACCCTGTATATTATTTCATATTTCAATTTTTCTCGAAATTCTAAACAAAATTCATTATGGCACATCATGTACCTAAACTTTACATTTAATTTTATTATTAGTTTTTTACAAAAAGTAAAAGCATAATAGTTCAGGGTAGATAAAAATGCATGAAACGAAAAAAATTTTTAATGAATGTCCTGGATATTTTAAATTTTATGAAAACATAATATATAAACATATAATAAACAACAAATATTTTCTTTGGAATTCTATTTTATAAGGTGCTCAAAGTGTTCACCATTTACCTCCTGATCGTAATGAATTCGCTGACAAAATTTTGTAGTGATTCTAAAAGGGTGTTGGGAGGAATAGTGGAAATTTCATACTTTATCATTTCTTGCAACTCTTCTATATTTTGCGGCCTATTTTTGTAACTACATTTTTTCTATGACCCCACAGAAAAAATCAAGCGGGGTCATATCGGGACACCTAGCTGGCCATTTAATTGCCTCTCTGCATTTATCAGGAAAAGTTTCATCTAGAAATGCCCATACCACGTCCAAAATGTGGAGGAGCCCCATCTTGTTGAAACCATATTTATTCTGCCGGTAAATTGGGATTATTATTGTTCGGGAATAATCGTCTAAGCACTGGAATAATATGCTCTTGCAAAAGTAATGTATATTGTCAGAGGTCAAATTTCCTATGAGGTGTCCACCAATAATGCCACACCAAACATTTACTTTATGTGGTCGTTGGGTGTGAACTTCCTCCATCCAATGTTGATTTTGGTCTGACCAATACCTACAGTTGTGTCGGTTTACGTGCCCGTTTAAACAAAATGTAGATTCGTCAGAAAACAATATGTGGGTGACAAGGTTGACATTTTCGTTTAATTTATCCATTCGCAGAACTCGATTCTACGATTATAATTATTGTCTTCACTCAATTCTTGTAACAAATGGATTTTATATGGATGGAATTTTTCCCGTCTGCAAATATTTTGAATGGAATATCGACTCATGTTATGATGATTTAAAGCCCTCTGTTGTGTCGAATTTATTGGAACTTCCACCACATCTAACATGACATTCAAAGAATATTCTTCATTTGTAACGCTTACTGGTCTTCCACTTTTTCGTCGATCTGTAACACCTCTAGTTTCATGAAAACCCTGCAATGTTTTTAAAACGGTTGATTTAGAAATACGTTCCCGATCGGGATGCAATTCATGAAAAATATCCACTACTTCGTCACAACTTCGTCTTCTATCACCATATCCTATGGTCATTAAAATTTCAATACACTCAGTTTCACTTAAACATACCATTTTTGCGCGAAAATTATTCACACAAAATTTATTTTTGTTAAGATAATTACTGTTAGACAAAAGAACGACGCGGCGTTGTTATGGAGCTAGAAACTTTCAAAGGTAATTTGATGGACTATAAACTTAATGGACTAAAATATTTTTGTATAACTTATAAGAAAATAATAATTTTCATAGTTCGATATCTCGAAAACGGTTAAGTTTAGGCACATGATGTGCTATAATGGATTTTGTTTAGAATTTCGAGAAGAATTGAAATATGGAATAATATACAGGGTGTTCCATTAAAGAAAAAGCAACTTTGTTTCGTTACGACTTTTTGACTGATCCTGTATACTTAATTTTTCTTTATAGTAATATATTTTAAAAAACCCTAAAACTTTTGTGTCATCATTTTTCGAGAGCTCTCTTAATTTAGGAGATAATCGACCGTTTCCATACATATCAGCGACCCTGTATAATAAGTTTTATGAGAGAGTTACGTTGCGAACTCAATGGGTATAGTAACAACCCTGACTCATTTCTTTATTGAAATAGATACATTCAGTAATCTGAATTTAATAGTGAACTTAAGAACGTAATTTTTTGAGTTGTTACACTATTGAACTGGAATATCGATTTGTCAAAATTTAAAAAAACTAGATTTTCGCACCTCCCTATCCAAACTTTTTGCGTTTTGTTTTGCGTTACACGATTTTACTGGTGGGGCTAAAATTAAAAAAATATATATAGAAAGAAACAAATTAAAACTAGGATCTCCTACTCTTCTGTACACTCGTAGAAAACTGATAAAAACAACAATTCAGCTTAATCTACAAACCTTTGTTCTTAGACAAAAGTGTCTGTACTTCGGCAATACCAAATAATCTTTATTAATTTCTTGGCCGAAAAGAAGGAAGGTTTTTCGAAACTAAGCCAAAGAGGTTCGAGGTCCGTAAAGGGGTAGGTTACCCCTTAACTTTTGCCCAATAGAATTTATGGTGGGAATACTTCATCTGTATGCCAGATTTGAAATATAGTACATTGGTATGCGTTCGTTTAGAACTTTAAAGTTTATGAATTATTATATCCAATATGAAAGGTGAAAGTTTGAAATTATTATTACTGCGTTTATTTATAAATATGTGATCTATATTACTTGTAATTCTATCAACTTTTGTATTTTTATTAATGTAGGATACAAAACCATAACTTCCAAGTAAATTAATATAATCATTAGCCGTTTCATGTTCCTTCAATATATCAATATTGATATCACCTAATAAAATTTCTATATTAGTACAATTAGTGTGTTAGTTTAAATATAATCGTAAATTATTTATAAATTCTTGCACGTTGCTGATGGTAATCTACACGTACAACTTATTCCAAAATTCCTTTTTATTTATTTTAAAGGTAGTTCTAGAAATTACAATATTACTATAAATTACATGCCTAGTATTGCTTGTTATTTTATTACGAGTTCCATCATTTTGATTAAATTTTGAGTTATTATAAAATAACGGTATATTATATTTTATTTCATTAATTTAGATAGAGAAATCAATATCAATATTTACATATATCACACGTAAGGATTCTAATAATATTTGCAATTCGTCAAAATTTTTGTTTATGCTACGTATTTACGTATTTAAATGGATGATGTTGACTCTTACTTTTTGTTATGTATTTTTCTCGGGAAAATGAATTACCATTGGTTATTGACACTAGTTTATTATCCGATCTATAATCAAGCACACTATTATTATCAGGGTTTATTGATCGCATTCGATTGGTGCGCGTTCTACATCTCCGTTGAGTCTATGCACACACTATTCGACGGAAACCTCCCTTGATAACATTCAACTACCAGACTACTACCAGAGTTGATAAGTGATTTTTTATTTTGCTGGATTCTGAACATGTGCAACAATCTTTGGATCTTTCTGTAATGATTGAGAGCAAGATGGTTTAGACCGTTTGGCAGCATTTGCACTTACTGATACTGTGTTGTTCACAGGACTGCGAAAGATATTGTCTAATGCGGTCGGGATACTTGGGTACTACGGTACTAGGATTATGAACACCTCGCCCTCTACTGATTAACCAATTTTTACCGAAACTTGGCTCTGATTTTCCCCTGTGTCTGTTTTGTTTGTATATTTGGATGTTTTTGTAAACCTCCTCGCAATTTGATTTGTGTGCCTTTTCCAAAGCTGTCCTGTTAATAAACGGCACAGATTTACCTAATTTATTTTCCACAGCTGCTTCTGTCCAAAGCTTTTTGTTACTGACTCTGTAATCTCGAACTACGACATCCTCTCTTACTTTATAATTTCGGTTTCTCCCACCTTTTGCATCGATTTGTCTTTCTTGCGCTTTGACCCTCTCATGCTCTACTTCCCGCTCTTCCTCACTGTGGGGTTTCCTTATTTGTGGTCGTATCCAGTCAAGCCTTGTCTTGGATTTCCTGCCAAACATCAATTGTGCGGACGTGACCTTTGTTGTGCAGTGTTCCATATTCCTGTAATTCAACAAAAATCGTTATATTAACACATTTAGTGGAGTTCTCGTATTCTTTGGATCGTCCAGAGCAGCTTTGATTTTTGACTTGAACATTTTGACGCTGTTTTCTGCCGCACAGTTATTTTGACTATTAAAAGGAAGAATGGTGGTATGTCTAATGCCATTTTTCCTAAAGAAATTTTCCAATTGGTGCGAAATAAATGACCGCCCATTGTCATGTACATATTACTGCATGTATTCCAAATCTAGCACAGATTTCTCGCACTCTTTTTTCTACTTCGTTGCTAGTGATATTTGGGATGTAAAAAAACTTCTGGTTACTTGACATAAGCATCAGTCATAATCAAGAAGTTTTGTCCTCTTATTGGCCCCAAAAAATCGATGTGAATTCTTTCCCAGTCTTCTTTGGCTAACGGCCATGGTGTCAGAGTGTTTTTGGGGAGATCACTATGATTTTTAAGACAGGGAATACAAGACTTCACCATCATTTCAATGTCTTTGTCTAAGTTCGCCCACCACAAGTATGATCTGGCAAAAGATTTTGTTTCCATAATACCTAAATGACTTACTTGCAGCTCTTCTAATATTTTATTCCTTAATTTGCTTGAGATCACGACTCTGTAACCCCACATTAGACAGCCATTTTCTTCAAATTGTTTCTCTCGATTATTGTGGAACCATTTTTCATCTTCTGTACACCTACATATTTGGCCATCCTCCTTGCACGTACTCAAAGATTTTCGATAGCGTCTGATCTTTTTGATTTCTATGGCTATTAATCTATTGTCTATTGGCCATTCTCGTTGGCTAATAGCAAAATGTAGGTAGTTTTGAGAATCCATGTTGCCTACATTTTTGTCCGTTGTGTTGTCGGGTAACTTCAAAATGGTGCTCTTTCCAACGAATGTATTTAATTTTGTAGTCAAAACTATACAGCGCCCATCGCTGCAACCTGTCTCATTTTCACTGTGGAATACCCTTGTTTTCACCAAAAAGTCCTACCAACGGACGGTGGTCTGTCCTGAGAAGAAAGCTTATTCCTAGTAAATACTGCTCGAAATATTTTAACCCAAAAATAATAGCTCCTGCCTCACGGTACAATGTTGACATATTTTTTTTCAGCTGGCATCCTATGGGACGTTCATCTCCATTTTTTTCCCTGTGGTATAATATTGCAGATATTCCATCATTTGTAGCATCGGTTACTAAAACAATTTGTTTATTAGTGGGCCAAGACAATGTCTTGCGTTGTCAGTTTTTTATTAGAGTAAAAGCATTTTGACATTTTTCATTCCAATCAATTTTTTTAACTTTTTTTTTAGACAGCAAGTCATATATTGGGCTTAGAATGTGGGCTAAATTCGGGATGAATTTAGAATAATATGGCACCAAACCGCAAAACGACCTCACCTGTGTTAATGTTGTTGGGGGAGGTGCACTGGTGATTGCCGATACTTTTTTTATCACACTTCTTTAGTCCTTTCTTGTTTAATTTGTGACCCAAATACTCTAGTTCTTCCTTAAAGAACTCACATTTGTCTGCCTTTAAGGTTAATCCTGCTTCTCTCAGTTTTGCCAGTAGGGTAGACCGGGGACAGTTGTACCATTTTTTACTTATTGCATCCTACAGACTATTGCATGATGTTTACCAAAGACAGTTTTGACATATTTAGATACAGTATATCTTTCCCCATAAAATATAATTTAGTAAAAGTTTCTAGTGCAATCATAAAAAAAGTTATTAGGTTTCATTCAAAATATTGCAAAGTGGTACAACCATCCCAACCTTCGATACGATTGTACCAGTATATGGGGACAATTGTAACACATTTCAGTTGTTGCAAAAATATCGTTTATTTTTGAGATTACGTTTAGGTGCTTCAAAAAAAATACGTAAAATAATATTTAAACAAAGTCAACAAACCCTGTAAAACCAAAAGAAATGACACAATATTCTTTGGCAAAAATAAGAAAAAGTTCCTGTAAAACCTGTCACAACAAATAATAATATACTTTGATAAATTAAAAAACCTAGCTTGTTTCATGATCAAAATCACTCAGATTGGCAGTTATAGCACACATACAAATCTTCCTGTTTCGTACATTCTACATGGGACCAAAGTTTGCATTCGAGGCACTGAACCCATTGTTCTCCTGGTTTGCTTATGATTCTAAACATACTAAACAAAAATATTCGTTTTCTTCCTCACTTGAATCTGGCGGTTCTGCCATTGTCGACTTCTTAACGGTTGTGGCCTTCTTTGGCTTTTCCTTAGCTCTTGACCCAAAGTTTTTCTTAACTCTCTTTTTTTGTTTTTCTTTATACTCGATCCTAATTCTTTCTTTTTGTGGCGTGTCTGTGTAGATGGTAGAGTGTCTTTTCTTCCCTTTCTGTTTCCTGGGTGGAGCTTTAAGAAAAGGACGGACGCTTTCAGGAGAAAATGTATGGCTGGGGGTTGTAGAAGGTTGAACGACGATTGTGGATGGTTGATCTCTGCTTGTGGATGGTTGTGCAGTGTTTGTGGAAGGTTGAACGACGATTGTGGATGGTTGATCTCTGCTTGTGGATGGTTGTGCAGTGTTTGTGGAAGGTTGAACGACGATTGTGGATGGATGATCTCTGCTTGTGGTTGGTTCTGCAGTGCTTGTGGAAGAATGAGCGACGATTGTGGATGGTTGAAGCGAGCCTGTAGGTGGTGTATTTGGGGGACGCATTGGTCTATCTGTAATTGATGATGGGGCGAAATCTAATTGTGTAAGAATATCCCTATTGAATGGAAATATACCAGTACATCTAAATGCAGCCTGTATATTTGTTTGAGTAAGTGCAAGAGGCAATGCTATTTTTAATATGCCTGGAATATCATAGATTGACATCGTTTTTGAAGGATTATTCCTCATCCAACTATCACAAGCAGAGTTAACGGCTTTCTTTAAGGGGCCATATACAGCACGATCTATAGGTTGTAATTTGTGGGAACAATGCGGCGGGAATGACAAAACCACAATACCGTTCTCTTTGCAGAAGTCCAGTGCTGATATAGATATATGTGACGAGTAATTGTCGAGTAATAATAAAACTTTCTGATTGAGAGAACAATTCGTACATTTCTGGAAATGTTTCAAAAAAATGATATACTCTTCCTCCTGCATCCACCTACTAGCGTTACCCGCTCCAATACATCCCACGGGACCATCTCTGACGAACTGATCTTGGTATCTGAGGCGCGGAAAAATGAACATAGGTGGCGTAGAATTGCCAATAGCGTTAACTGCTATTGTTACAGTAACGAGTGTTCCACGTTCAGCTGACGTTAAAGCGCCGACCTGTCTCATTCCTCTTTTTTGCAACAATTCTGTCTGGTTTTTGTACTGTTGTGATACCTGTTTCATCTAGGGTATAAATGTCTTTGGCTTCGAAATGTTCCCTATCCATGACTCTAGCTAAATTATCAAAAAACATATTAACATTGGTGGTGTTAAAGCTCGTAGCTCTAGAGAGACTGGTGGGCTGGGCACATCTTATCGACAATTGCTTATTTCTCTTCATAAACGATGAAAACTAATCTTTGCTTGCCAAGCCATTTTCAACCCATTGAACTGGTCTCTTCACATCGTATTTTTTTTGTCAATCCGTATGCCAGTTTTCGTATTTCTTTTGGGGAGCAACCATTATACATCTGAGCAGCTTTAATGATGTAGTCCGCCATTAAAGTTTCTTGTTTTTTAGTGAAAATTCGATTACAACTATTATACCCCATGGAAACAATAGCTTTTGAGTGATCAGTGTTTGCAGCTTCTCTCTTCCGTTTATATCTTATTAAAGATACATGTGACAGTTCATACTCCTTAGCAGCAGCACGAATGGACAAATGGCGAGTGACAATTTGATCATAGGCTCGTTCATATAGAGAAGTGTCTTTCGATGATCTATCTGTTTTGTGTATTCTTGTTCTAGGCATTCTACAAAGAAAAGAAATAATGTTGCAATACATATTACTCATTTTAAAATAATCGATTAATTATCAATGTGTTTCAACTGCCCTCTTGAGGATAATTGTACCGGTACAATCGTCCCCTGTATGCAATGGTACAATCGTCCCCGTGCGTATTTTTTCCAATCTCGGCTATTTTTTTTTATTACATTGTAAGATAAAATAAGTAGCGGTATGCAAATTGAAAAGAGGAACAATCACTTAAATAGATGTCATTTAAGAGAATCAACTAATCTACTCTGAAATTCTCAAATCTAAGATTATTGAAATGTAAACAAACTTACTTTAGGCTCGCAAAATCTCACTATCACCAGAAGACGTTACCGTTCGTTCGCAAGATCAACACTCTACTAACTTACAGGTGCTAAATATTCAGACGAGTCTTCCATAGTTGCCACATCTGCATATTGTTTATAACTGGGCAGAAAACGGAACTGGTACAACTGTCCCCGGTCTACCCTACCATGTTCAGATTCTTCTTGTGGATCTCCATTGTTCGCCCCGTTATCAGAATATCGTCCAAGTAGTTTATAACTCCATCCATTCCCTTGAAAAGTTGTTCCAGCCTCTACTGAAAATTTGCACTAGCTGGTGTTATGGCAAACGGCATTCGTTTCATTTTGACAAGTCCTACGTGCGTGGTTAAGGTTGTCATCTCCTGGGATTTTTTGTGTAAACAAAATTGTGAATATGCTTTATTTAAGCCCAGGTTTGTGAACAATTGACCTCCATTCAATTGGGCAAAAATTTTACAAATTCTAGGCAAAGGATAGTGATGGGTTTTGTTGAAATAGCTGTTTATCATTGATTTGTAGTCGCCACATATCCTGATCGATTTATCAGCCTTCAATACTGGAACAATCTGCGTTAAAAATTCGGGTGTTGATGCCGGTTCCAGTATGCCATCTGCTACCATTGTCTCTAGCTGCTCCTCAATCTGTTTCCTATATGCGAGTGGTACAGACCTGTGTTCCAAAAAAAATTGGTTTAGTATCCGGTTTAAGTTGTAATGAAACGTCACTGAATTTAAAAGTACCCAAACGCTTTGAAAATACCTGAGGATATTTTTTAATGTCATTTTTTACATCTCCTAAACTGTGCACATGCTCAAAATTCAGTTTAATGTTGAATTCCTTTAAAAAAATCTCTACCAACTAAGCTAGAGCCTCCTTTATTCACTACATAATATTTGATACATTTTGATACATTTTTAATACTGGTAACTGCCTTAAGATAACCCAAAGGTTAAATCAGACTGCCTTCAAAATAATGTCGTCGGATTGCAATTTATAGTTACAGAACTCTTTATTGTATAACTCTACGCTAAAGGCTGTGACGCTAGCACCCGTGTCAACACACATTTCATATATTTCACCATCAATTCTGACATTTATTTTGAAAGGATTCACATTACGTGGCTGTGTTTCAATGTTAAAAATATCATAATAATCATTGTTTGTTAAATCGATGTTACACTTATCCTCACAAACTTTGCAAATAAGATTTTGTTGTCTGACATCTTTTCTTTTACAAACGGCTTGCAGAAACGACATTTATAATTAGAGTATCGACATTTAGTATTTACATGGTTTTTTACCACACACTTTGCACAAAACCTCTTTTACCTCGCCATAATTGTTTTTTGAGCTGTCATTTACGAATCTTCTTCTCCTTGAACCGTCCTGAAAATTGTCGTGATCCTTCCGCCCTGACATTAGCTGGTACGTACTGCCATTTTGATTCATTCTGCTCCCACCACTTCCGGGTCGACTTGGCGCGGATTTTAAAACATTTACCTCTCGATTATTCCAGACAAGATTACTAATGTATTCTCTTTGTACTGCCAATTGGACCAAGGCTTCTAGTGTTCTTGTTTCCACCTCTTTATAAAGTCTGTCAAGCAGCTTACCTTTCTTTAAACCACATACAAATTTGTCCTTTAGCACATTCATTAATTGGTCTCCAAAATTACAATTTACGGCATAGCTTCAAATGCAATCGTACCACTCCGTTGCTAATTCGGTTTCATTTTGTGTTTCGAAGTAGAACTTGATTCTTTCTCCTCCAAATTGACACTACTGGGCTATATTGCTTCCTCAACAAATTTGACAACTCTTCGACATTTTTTTCTTTGGGTAGCTGCGGAAAGGTCAAATCCCGAAGTGGCTGTCCCCATCAAACGTAGTAGCGTGGCCACCTGAATCCTCCCATCTTCAATTTTATTTGCTTGAAAATATTTTTCTAGCTTTTCGCTGTAAACTACCCAATTCTCTGATTCTGGGTTGAACTCTACTATTTTTTTCAACAAGTCCGGCCATTTCCGTACTTTATTACTATCACTAATTGCCTTATTGCCACAGTCCTTTCACACGTGCTTAACCTTAAAAACTGTCTGTGTTTGCCCTTTTCCAGTTCCCTCGTCGCCAGTGTTATGTATTTTTCTCGGGCAGGAAAATGAATTACCATTGGTTTTATTGACACTAGTTTATTATCCAATCTATAATCAGGCACACTATTATTATCAGGGTTTATTGGTCTCATTCGATCGGTCCACGTTCTATATCTCTGTCGAGTCTGGGCACACGCTACGCGAAGGACACCTCCCTTGGTTCGGTTTGCCTCCTTGCGCATGTACGCGGCAACATTCAAATCCCAATACATTACACTTTTTTTATGTACTTTCTAATTTGTTTTTTATATTGATTCATGATACATTCTACAGTTTTGATATTCACGTCCGTGATTAAATTAAATAAATTATTAATTTCCATATTATTTTATGCATAAAAAAATCCTGCAAAGATTATATTTACAGATTATGTAGTTTCTATAAAAGTGAAATTAAGTATAGGACAAAATTTTATTATTAATATGTGTTGACAACGTTATACTCCGTTCATTTCACATAAAAAACTGTTTACCTTATTTCGCAGAGCGACCCTTTGTCGACCTTCAGGCTTGCATAGTTCTCTAGCATAGGCGCGCGGTGCATTTATAAATGCACAAAATATATTTATACACTATGTTTATAGCCAAGTATGGCCAGTTAGAAAAAGAATACAAGCGATGGCTGCGAACTAGGATGAAATGAGATGGAATAAGACACACTCAGCGAACGTAATGAAAGACTCAGTCTGTGCCCCACCAGCCACCTACAATACACTCCCATTGTTACGTCCATCTCGCTTGTTCAATCGGGCTTTGTTAATATTTGGCCACATTAACCGTTTTACACACGGTATAATATCGAGCGCCTATGATAGAATTTTGTAATAGACTATAAGTACTCCTATACAAAAGGAAATAACAGTTGCTTAAACATTATATAATAATATTAATATTAATAAATTTTATTGCCCAACAGATGAAATCCAATTACAGGACCAAAAAAAAAAGAGAGAATAAATATATAAACATTACACATATTTACAAATATAATTACAAATATTGTTTTATATTTGCTAAAGAAATGTATTATTACTATGTTTTTCCGTGGACTGTAAAATTACTATTATGCACAGCGATTACTACAAAGAAGGGAAAAAGTAATTATCTATTTATTACTCACCAAAAAATAGGCTTCACTAATGCACTGCGCTTTTCTTAGATATAAAGGACAGGAGACAACAGGAAAAAAGGAATTTATATCTAATGCACACTTTTAATAATAATTACTATAATGAGTTTTCCCAAAACTAAACTCTATTAATTTTTCAAAAGAGAACCAGTCTATCGATCGATATAAAATTTTATCTGTTCTTTTTCTCTACATTTCTATATCACAAAAAAAAAGTTACAAAAAACCACTTAGCATGCTTTCTTAATCGCAAAATGAACAATATTAATAATAATAATAATAATAACACCACATGAAATTACAACCTCCTTTATCCCTGAAGGTCTGGAATGACCTTGTGTGGAAGAAGGCTACACATTTAGAGACAATGGACACACACCCAATATCCAAGTATACTACGATTAATCTCTCTCACAGAAAAATCCCAGTTCCTCGACCGGGAATCGAAACCGGGACCCCGAAGTTTCGAGGCAAGTACGTTACCTCTAGACCACGGAGCCATATTCAAATAATACACCACTAGGGTCATCTATTAACCGAAATTTTAATGAGCGGATGCAAATTCAATTTAAAAAGTTCTTAATTGAATACTAATTTTTGGCCACCTTGTACATTTTTAGGAAATGAATATGATTCAAAAATATTAATTAGATGTCTCGTAACTTGTATTCACATAAGTTTTTCTTAAAACCCATAATTGTGACTGTGGTGATTTTCTTAATATCCATCTGCAGATGGCATTATTTCAACAAAAAAATTCATTATATCAAAGTGGTTGGGAGATAGCCAATAATAATATAGGAATGAATAGAGCCTAGAAAGTGGCTTCAAAAAATGTACTGATATACATAGCATTCCATTTAAAAAAGAGGCACTTGGTCCGGTAATTTCGTGTTGGTTCGCCTTGTATGTTCAAAAATAATTTCCAGTTATAGACTTTTTTTATCTAGTTTACTTGCAATTTTTTTAAAAATTTCTGGCTACCGTAGAACTCGAGATATCGAGGTCCGACGAACTATTGCCCCACCCTGTTTAACTACGCACTTAAGTCTCACTCTGTATAATGATAACACTGATTTACTTCACTAGATACATCTACAAAAATAGAAAGCTCTTTTCATGCTAATGTAATGATTTTAATAATCAAATATTACTAATGCTCAGGTAAACCTCTCAATAATTCACCAAATTCATTTTCAACCCTAATCCAATCATGACGGGTACCTATTATGGATTATTTCATAAATACCTACTTTATTATACTTACAATATGCTAATTTCTAGGAATACCTATAATTAAAATGCGATTGTTAGTATAAGTTATTTGAATTATGTAATTTACTTAAAATTTACTGGCGACCGATGGTATGTACTCTAATTTAAAATGTAATTTTTAAATCATAATCATTAGATCAAATCAGATGTTTTCATAGGTCATAGATTTTTTATTTAATAGCAAACGCATGGCATTTTGACTTTGTATGTATGAATGCCAATAAGTTATTTAAAATTTATTGCACAAATATACAAGTCTCAAATAGGTAATCCCAAATCAAGTATTGAGTTTCATTACAACATACAAAATCAAGTTTCTCCTCACCATAGGAATATCTAGACATAACACAATCTCGTGAGGTACGAAACATTAGATGAGATAATTTACTATCGATAAATTAAAACAATTTTACCCATTCCGTTATTTTCTGGAAAGTATGAAATAACCACTAATTACACTAACAATTTAGTTTGATTATCAAGCCGCCAAAAAATATTATCCAAAGGAGACTATAAGTCCTTTTATTTGTTGATGTGTATATATAAGTACTTCTTATTGTTTTCTTATTAACCATCTCATACAATTTGTAAACATTTAATCTTGTTTTTTACCACTTGTGTCGTATGATGATTTTGTCATTTCATGACATCTGTTTTTAAAGTTTTCATTGTCTAATGAATAAATTTATAAGACCTACCAAAATATCTGTGAAAGATATTTTGCCAAATATGTACTACAATATGTAGTAGAAGAATATAATGTAATGAAGGCTCAAAATAGTACATAGCCGTAATTACAATGTACAGGGTTGTTCTTTATATTTTGGTCAGTTCTGGAGAGTTTATTATAAGCGTTAGAAAAAACTTTCAATACAAAAATTGAAGCATTTCTCCTAAATCGTAAGAATATATTATATCAATTTTTTTTAAATGGACTACCCTAAATAGAGTTTAATTTTCCGTTTTCAAAATTATGAAATGTCTATGTTTGATTCAACCGTTTTTGAAATATTTAGCTTCAGCATTTCAAAATTAAGAATTTAAGTAAATTGCAATAGATACAAATGGATACAAATAAAAGAATTGATGATAATAAATAAATGATAAATGATATGCATAATCTCTACTTCCTCTTTGAAATAAATTATAATTAAAAAGAGAAATGTTTTAATAATCGATTAAAGATAAAAATAAAAAAAAAACACTTTTCTTGAAAATCAAATTAATATCCTGAGGGTTGGACCATTATGGATTTTGACCAGTTGAATCCAAAAATTTGATTGCATCGAAAGTCGATAATTTTGGCTCTTTACAACACATAATTGGAAAATTTATCTCACACCAAATATGAAAAAATTCATTCGCCTAATCAAAAGTTACAAGAGTGTCTGTGATATAGGCCACCCGGTATTTCGGTAATAAATTGTTAATGATTTTAAAAATAAATAACAAATTATAGTATACTATCCCTTGGTTTACTCTCAAATTGCAGACAGGTAGTTTAATTGTGCCCATATAATCACCCCCACAATGGTTACGAAATAGGTCAAGTTATGGTTGGGCCCCACCTTTCTTGACTCACCCTACACAATCTACCTGATTTATTTAGGAAAAATATTTAATTTATTACAAGGGTTAATGTGTATTTTATATACATTTTATTATCGTTACCTATATTTAAATGCTTCTGTTTTCATTTAAGTGCAAATATTTTAGTTTGTTTCATTATCTTTAATGTTAGAGAAATCCAACCTAATAATACGTCGAGTTTCTGTCAAGTTAGCTCCTTTTGGTTATTTCTTATATTAGGTTGGTTACTTCTGCCAAAGTATCTGGCCGTCGTGGCTAGTTTACCGAGGTATTTTGTACTTAATAATAACATTTAATGAAGTAATTATTAATGTACCGATGTAATTTTACAGTTATACAGGGTGTTCCAAACTCTTACAGTAAGTAGATGAGCTCAATATAAATCGAAAACTATCATAAATATTTGGTCAATTATACACATTAAAGGAGTTTCACCCTTTTAAATATGGAGGAAAAAATTTTTGTTTGTGCTGTAACTCAAAAACCATAACAGATACTTACATCAATAGATTAGAGACTAGTTTTTGTTTAGGATCTTATCGATGTCCTACGTTTACTTTTCAAGTAACTGGTCAAGGGCGGTGCACATGGGACTTAGGTTGGGTGTATTAATAAATATTTTTGAATTCGTTAGGTCTTTTAAAAATTTTTCTTTAAAATGTGAGTTTCAATCATTATTACAGAAAAATAATATACCTTTCACATTTCTAAAGAATTCGCCGTTTTTCCGAAAATCAACTTCAAAAAATAAAGTACAAGTTTTTTAATTTTTTTTAAATTAGAGAATAATATTTCTCTAATTCTAATATTATCTTATAGCATGCCTCCAGCGGGGTGGGCGACTTCTGGGACACCCTGTATGTTCACAAATATTTAGTAAGTCTTATAATTTCGTTCATTGGATAAAGTAAGGACAACATTAGAAAACGCGGTTTTGACTAACAAAATCATCATATCGTGATACAAGTGGTACAAAACAGGATTAAATTTTTACGAATTAAATGAGATGGTTAATAACATATATCCTTTTATCATAAAGGTATAAAGTTTGCTTTATTGTACCTATATGTACTTGTGTATATTGCATGTATGATCGTATAAATTTTATATTTTTATTAAAATTCTTTTATATTTATTTTTATATATTCAGGTATAGTGATAATGATAAATTTTTAATTTCTCGGCGGGGTTGGCTCAAAGTTTCAGTTTGCTTTGCTCGGTTTTATTTAAATATCTGAAATAAGCAATTTTTAAATCATACAGAACATAACTTAAGTTGCAGTTATCTCCACGTGTACTATTAATTAATAGTAATAGGGATAGCGAATGATAATTTTTGAAAGGGAGTATTTTTCTAATTTCAAAAAATCCTAACTAATATGCACAAATATACCTAATTTAAGAGCTCCAAATATTGTTCTTTTAGCCGTTTACCTTGGATTTTACAAGGGCCTGTCCATACATTTGACGCATTTAAAAAAGGTACTTAATATTTTTATAACAAAAGGACATAAGCAATAATTGCATATAGGTTACAAAGTATATAAACATGTAAAAAATAAATAAACAAAAAATTTAAATTACATGTTATTAGATTAATTTTCACAACTATAATAGATACGCACACAGTTATCACCACGTTCATTTTGATTACACGATTGTTGTTACTTAAAGCAATTTCAGTATGGCACCATGTCGTAGATCTAACAATGCCTATACACTTGTGTAGAGTGGCTTGTCTTTTAGATTTTAATTGCTAGTAATAACAATCAAACCGTCATATCACAAATGTTCAATAAATAAAATAAGGATTTTTTTTACATATTTTATTATTTGCAAATATTTACAGGTACCTATTTGTCACATTTTCCAAAGTGCATATACAACATTGGGCATTCTCTTGTAAAAAAAATGGTTCATTGGATTCTCCGTCTCTTTAAATAATAATCCACTAATTCCTCGTCAGTTATTTTCGTTACTTGAAAATATGTCTGTTTTCTGCTCTCCGATGGACAAATTTGTTTAACTTTAATTTCATTGTTTTTATCTGCTTTTAAGTCTTTCTTTAAGATGTCATTTTCCTTTTCCTTCCTTTCCCGTACCTCGCTTTCCTTTCCTTTTTTACTTATCACTACGTTTTCATCTCTCAAAACGGGTCTCTGAGCTTTAGCTTTAAATTCTTCCGTTTTCTTTTCAAACTCCATTAAAAGTTACTCAAATGTTGATGGCTTTTCTGTCGGAGGGATATTAATCTCGACATGTTTCCAATCAGTTCGTTGTGCTTTGGTATGATTTGACATCTCACCAGTGAAAGGAGCGAAATTTCCACTCGGTTTATTACTTGGGATATGCCGATATGTCACAGTGGCTGAAGATGCTCTATCAGTTCTTCGAGTTTGCAGTTCGTTTGATTTTCGCCAATTTTCTATTGTTTTTTTCCTAGGTACATTTTCTACGTCACATTCGCTTTTTTTTGAAATTTTAACTGGTATAATTTCATTAGAAGATGCCATTGGGTACATAGTACTACACACAATATACACACTGGTTAAAGGTCAACTTCTTCTAAAGACTTTCGCCTGCGTATAAATAGAATACTTACTTCTTTAGATAACAAGACGCATGCGTACATATAATAAGAAAAGTTGTTTAGATGACAAGACACATTTACAAAGATAGAAAGATCTTTGCATTTCAATCAAATATTACTAATGTCCAGGTAAACACCTTTCCTCTTAGTAATTCACCGAATTACTTTTCCACCCTAATCTAATCATGACAGGTACCTATTATGGATTATTTCATAACTATTTTATTTTATTGTACCTATAACACGAATTTCTTAATATAATCAGGATCTCTAATACAATACAAATACAATGTCGAGGTTTGTAAAGGAGTAGCTTACCTCTTAGCCTCTGGCCAATAGAATTAATGGCGGGAATACGTCATCTGTATGCCGGATTTGAAATACATTGGTATGCTTTTGTTTAGAACTTTAAAATTTATGATTTATGTGAATTTTATATACTTATGTTTATTATTTAACACGTGTTTTAATAATTAAAAGATCACTATAAATGACTCATAATGAAAATAACCCAGGAATAGAAATAATAGTTATTGAATAAACTTGTGTACATTTATTTTCTTGGTGTTACATGTTTTGTGTATGATCAAAATAAAAACGACTATTCTCATTAAATTTTATGTTGTCGATTATAAATTACCACCAAATTTAACCATTTTCTTTAATAAGTCTTCACAGATTACAACATATAATGTTTTGGCATGGTTTTTAAAATACGTATATTTGTCTAATATTTAATGATTATTTACACCTCACTTGATCTCTGGAAAGGCCAAAGCGATTTAAATGAAATCTAGCATATAGTTTTGAGCAAAGACGAAAATACAAGATTACGTTTATACAAGGTGGTTTAAGAACGCCGACCAACCAGTTCGAAAATATTATAATTTATAATATTTCTGACATGTTCCAATTCAGTAATTATGGAGATTTTCACATGTTATAGCTAATATACACAGGGCGATCCTTAAGTACATGCATCAAGAAAATTCAGAAAATGATTCCCAAACCTATATTGAGACGAAAAGCACAAATAATCTTTTGTCAATAAATTTATTTCAGAGATACCTACTTAGTGAATTGATTAAAAAAAAGTGCTCTAAATATTTACAACAAAGAAGTCTCTAAAAGTACTCATTATGCAGAGCACGTTTGATAAAAAATCTTCAAGCATGTCAGAGATCTTCAGGAGTTTTTTTTTAAATCAATACTATCTCCGAAACGAAGCAGTTATGGGCAAAACCTCATTTAGTTTTTCAAAAATAGGACAGTGGCTTAAGTCGAAGCGGGTGAGAAGAGAATGTTATAGGATACCACAAATAAATAACTATAGACAATATCTCAAAATATACAGGTTCAGGAATCATTTCGTGAAATTTCTCGATGTACCTACTGATTTCAGTTTTGTAAATAACCCAGATCCTTTATAAATATTATGTAAAAGAAGGAAAGTGGAAAACTAAATGGACCTATCTTATTTCACCAATTTAATATTTAAAAATTATTACCAAAATAACTTGTAGCTAAATGTAGCTTGTAAAGTAGATAAATAGTTTAGAAAGTAATTATTAACCATAACATATTACACTTATTCTTCTTCTAATTGACTAGTAACAAATTTTAATAAGTACCTAGTTTATTTAGCAGTTATATAAATGATTTTAGTTACATTCCAGTAAACACCAAACGCTGGTTGTTTATTATTTATTTATTAATTTATTTGAGCATACACCATCCAACAGTACTTAAACCAATTACAGGATGGGAAAATACAACAGTAATTATTCACAATACATAATACATTAATAACTAAAAGTAAAAAGAAAAAGAAAAACATAAACTTTAGCAAATCAAATATGACACAAAAATGAAAACAGTAATTACACTCAGCTAGACACATACACCTTTTTTAAACAACTATAAGAACAATTAAATATGTCGTTTCCATCTTGCAGGCTGTTACAATTTTCACATATAAAATATAGGGGGGAAAATTTCAATAAACTAGTTCGTGGTACGGCAAGATAAAAAGTATTGCCAACACGAGTTTCAACTCTAGGCATACGAAAACTAAGCTGTTCCAAGAGTTGTGGACAATCAATTTTATTATTTATTAACTTATTTAGAAAAATTAAGGCCTGTATTCTTCTGCGATCATGCAGAGTTAATACTGAAAATCTATTAAGTAAAGGATTTTGAGGTATTCCAACAGGTGGGTATTGACCATCTCATTTAAAAGAAAGATATTTCCAGAAACGCCTTTGTACATTTTCCAAGCTTTCAGCATAGACACTGTATCCCGGCTACCATATTATAGTAGCATATTCTAGCCTAGATTTTACAAGTGCATTAAAAAGAAGCATTAGTACTGTTGAATCAGAGAATCCTTGAGAGTTTCTGATAACAAGACCTAGGCTTCTGTAAGATGTTTTAACAACTTGATTAACATGCAGATTGAAAGAGAGTTCGTTATCAAATATGACTCCTAAGTCCTTGATTGATTCGGGCCGATTAAGGTAACATTGTCTAATTTATATTTATATTGGATGGAAAAATGTTTCCTAGAAAAGGTCATAACATTGCACTTTGAAGCATTCAGAGGAAGATTATTTAATATACACCACTTATTTAAATTATTCAGGTTGCTTTGCAGGTTCATACAGTCTGATATGTCATGAATAGGGCAGAAAATTATTACATCAGCAGCGTACAACAAGTAATTTACATCTAGATTATTTACAATATCATTGATAAATATTATAAAGGAGTGGCCCAAGGATGGAACCTTGGGGCACTCCTGACGTGACAGAAATATCTTTAGAAGCAAACCCACGACATTCGACATATTGTTTTCTTTCAGACAAATATGATTTAAATAGTTCAAGTAGCGGTAAGGATAATCCCACGCTCCCAAGCTTTTGAAGTAAAATTCCATGATCTAACCTGTCAAAGGCTTTAGAGAAGTCAGTATAAAGCACATAAATCGGAATATTCATATCAACATGTTCAGCAATAAATTAAGTTACACAAAACTGATTCGTTGTTGTTGATCTACTCCTCATGAATCCATGTTGATGGATAGAAATCTGTCCCTGAACATGCAAGTACAATACATCATGTAAAGCGATTTCTAGAACTTTTGCAAAATTACATATTATTGTTATCGGCCTGTAGTTCTCGACATTGCCTTTATCACCTTTTTTAAATACAGGACAAATTCGTGACCTTTTCCAAATATCCGGAATTATACAAGTACGCAATGATAAATTAAACAACAAAGTAAGAGATTCTACCAGGGAATAGGCACAATCTCGAATAATAAATGCAGGAATTCCATCTGGACCTTTGGTAAATTTCGGCTTTAGTTTTAACAAGGCAGTTAGAACATCACTTGAGTTAAAATGATTAAAATGCAAATTTTGATAATTATAATTACTAATATCTAAATTAACGTTCAGGACATCGGATGGTTGAGTAAACGCAGTACTAAATTGACTGGAAAAACCATTGACAATAGCTTCCATAGAGTTTAAATGTTCACCGTTGTAGATTAAATTATTTGGAATACTCGATGTACCTGTTTTTGAATCAATATATCCCCAAAATGATTTTACGTCATTTTTCACATTAAGTTCTATATTCCTCAGGTAGTTTTTATGTGCAAGGTCAATATCTCTATTGATTATAAAAAGAAAGAAAGAAATTTATTGAATAGAAATCCCAGTATTTACAATTAGATAACTGCACAAATAATATCATAAGGAAAATAATATGTTAAGCAACTCACCTAAGTTACATACGTAACTTGCGTTGTGAGAATGCTCACAAGAGTGATCTATACTAATTGTAAAATTATCATGAATAGACATACATAATATTATTATACAAACAAAGTTTAATGCAATTGAAAATTGATAAGATATAAGATATTCAATGTTGTTTGCGAAACAAATGAGGAGGAGGAACAGGGAGCAAGCAGGCTTAGGTGGTACATATATTTATCGATCATGTACGTACAGACATATATTTACGTATTAGTGAGAGAATGAAGAACTGAAGAGATGTTAGGTAAGTTCATTTAAAATATTGTTAGTTTTTAAATATGTTTTGCACATTAATGTAATTCTCATTTATAAACTTTTTTAAGCATTTTTTTAAAGATATGTAAACTTCTAATTTCTTTTATCATTACAGGTAGCAGATTATATAACTTCGGTCCATAGTAAAATATAAACCTCTGGGTATGAGATTTTCGATAAAGAGGTACCTGAACTGCCATTTCAGTCTGGCTCCTGGTTTGATAATCATGTTTGACAACGTCCGGCTGTAATTTGTGCACCCATAGCATAGTGTGGTATGTATATAGCTTTCTTACGTTAAACATATTTAATTCTGTGTAAAGAAGTGCTGATGGATATCGATTGCTCTTTTTAAATAAGATTTTTAATAGTGTGTTTTGGATTACTTGCAAACTTTTTATTTTGTTCTCGTATAAGCCACCCCATATTGTTATGCAGTATCTTAGCGTAGACTCAGCCAAAGCATAGTACACAGTATACAGATTTTTTTATTAAGAGTGTCCCTTAGTTGATAGAATTTGTATGTTAATCTTCTTAGTCTTTTTACGAGATAATCTACGTGTTGACTCCACCGAAGAGACTGATCAATCATCACTCCTAAGTATTTAATGTGTTTTATTTTATCTAGTGTATCACACTTACAGTAAGCTGCATCATTACAATCATTTCTATGAATCTTTAGATAGGATGTTTGTGGTTGATCAGTATCGGTGGTTGTAAACGTTAAAAATTTGGATTTGCCAATATTGAGACTCAGCAGACTCTCGTTTAGCCAACACTGTATATGTTTCATAGAGTTTTCTGATTTTTTTGTACACTGCATTCCAGGAATTATCCACAAATATTATTGCCGTATCGTCAGCGTAGGAAACAATATGTCCTTCTACATTTTTTAATAGTGCCAATTTGTTTATATAAATTAAGAACAAGATAGGGCCTAATATTGTTCCCTGCGGGACGCCTCTGATAATTGTTAGTGGTTCACTTATGGTGTTGTTTATTTTTACTTTTTGCAGTCTATTCGTTAGATAACTCTGGAATAATTTAAGAACAACACCTCTAATGTTAATATCTTTTAACCTTTCTAATAATATTGTATGATCGACGGTGTCAAATGCTTTGGCCAAGTCCAGAAATACCGTTAGGCATTTATTGTTTTCATTTAAGGCATTTACAATTTTTTGAATAAAGTCTGTAACTGCGTCTTCAGTACTGACTTTATTCCTAAAACCAAATTGGTTCTTAGTCAGAATATTAAATTTCTCTAAATAGCTAGATAATCGAGCTTTTAAGGAATGTTAAAAAATTTTCGCTATATTGTTTATTACTGAGATTGGTATATAATTTGTAAAAATGTGTTTATCGCCTGCCTTGTAAATTGGGGTGGTTATAGTTTCCTTCCATAATGTAGGTATTTGTCCATTTAAAAAACATAGATTTATTAGATGTACCAGAGGTTTATATTTATGGATAGCTTTTATCGTTTGAACTGATATTCCATCGGGACCTGGAGCAGTAATAATTTTTTAATTTATTTATGTATATTATAACTTCATTTTCTGTTACAGGTTGCAAAAATAAGCTGCCAGATTCTATATGATGTTCAATATTAGTAGGTTCAGGATGATGAGAGTTTTATATTTATTTTATTTACCGTATTATGCCCTATGATTTGATAAAAAAATCATTAAAGCGATCAGCCTTTTCTTTATCACTAGTTAACGGTTGTTTATTCATTATCGATGATATTACATCCTTCTGTTTTTTTCTGCCACAATTTGAGGCTTCATTAATTATTTGCCAAACTTTTTTGTAATTTTGGTGAGCATCATTTAATTGATTTCTGTAATAATCATTTTTTCTGCGGCTTATTAATTTATTTAACATGTTTCTGTAGCTTTTATATTCTGTAGAGAGTTCAGGTGAGTAATTTTTTGTTAGCCTTTTTTTTTAAGTTATCTCTATATCTAATTGAGTTTATTATACCTAATGTGTCCATGGTTTGATTTTAGTGTTTTGTTATTTTTATGGGTTATAGTTATAGTATTTTTTTCTGTATATGATATAAGTTTTTTAATAAATAGTTGGATAGCTGTCTCTATATTATTTTCTTGCAAAACGTCAGTCCATGTCTCTTTACTTAGAGTGAAATTTAATTTTTTATATTTTATTTTTTTTATATATATAATTAGAGTTTTTCTCAATTTGCGGTTTTTTATCTATATCCATCGGCAATATAGTATAATGGTCCGTTATATACGTTTCAAATATATATGACTTAATTCTGGTATTACGTAATTTAGCTTGCTTCTCTTTTCGTACAAATATATGATCAATTATACTAAAATTACTCTCGGTTACCCTAGTGGTTTAATTATATAGGGCAAAAAACCATTTTGAAGTAGGATACACAAATAACTATTTACCTGTTGATCTGACTTTTTTGAAATATCTATATTAATGTCTCCTATAAACAATTCAATATTTTCTTTTACTAAATTGCCGAAATATCCATCCAGATCATCTATATATTTTTTAAGGTCCGTAGCAGGTGGTCTGAGACAATTAGCCCATATGAAATGTTATTAGTTTTAAGTAAAATTCTTAGCAAATTTACTTGGGTTATTTTTATATTATTTACTATTACATTAAGGTTATTTTTAACATATATGATTGCTCCATCGTTTTGTTATATGATTCATTATAGTAGGCTGTATAATTATTTATTGAATAGTCACTTACCCCTTCAATCTTCCACGTCTCTGACAATAATTATAATGTCTAATTTTTTTTTAAATAATTCAATATAAACTAATAGCTCGTTAAATTTTTTTTTAAACTTCTTATATTAAAATGCGCGATGTTTAAGAAATGTTCACCACCTATGCTTGCTAAACCCTCACTAATATTTGTGTAGACTTGTTTCCTCCACCTCATTTATCTCACCATTGTCCTCCTCAATTGATTCCATTTTTAAGTTACAAAAATAAAGTACCTAATATATTAAATAAAAACAATTATATAAAGTAAAGTAATCAAATCAAAATCTGTCTCTTTGCTCCAGATAAACAAATAGATAACATATTAAGTATAGAAGAAAGTAAATCTTTAATTTAATTTAATTCTGTATATAGTTTAGAAAGTCCTCATTGTTTCGAATTTTTCTACTGCTGCCATTTACTTTAGCAAATATATTTCCATCATACGACCAGACATTTTTTCCTCCTAGTGCGGTTTAAGCATCCATGAGAAGCTTTAACCGAGTTGGCGTAAGATCCTCAGTGACAAAAATTTTTGTTCCTTTAAATTTTTTTCTGTTTTTAAGCAGTGCAATTTATGTTCATGCTGCTTAAACTTGATAATGACCGGTCTCGGCTTTAAGGAAGCATTGTCTTGTTTCCCTAATCGATAACATTTTTCAATGTCACGTTCATTTAAGTTCATGTCTGCATTTGAATTAATAAGTAGTGTTACCACAGATTCCAGATTTTCATGTTCTTGTTGCATTAACCCATAAACACATATATTGTTTACTTTTCCACTCTGTTTTATAATATCGATTTGTTTTTCAAGAATAGCTGCTTTTTGTTCAATAGTTTTTAGAGTGTCCTCAATTTTTTGCATTTTATCATCGTACTTATCACTAAATTTTTTTCATAATTCTATTTAAAAACTGGTCATCTGCTAATAATTCCTGAATGGTCTCTTTAATAATAGATTTTATTTTTAAGTTTTCTTGGGCATTTCTAGTAGCTGCTATGTTTTTTTTTTATGTAAAAGCACAGCACGAACTAACTACACCTTATTGGTTTTCTTCCTTAATGAAAAGGTCCTAATATCTTTAAATTGATTGTAAATATATAAATCACCAGTTTTATTGTAGCACTCCCACAATGAAAATTTAGTTTTGCAAAAATTATAAGGGATATACCCTTATAATTTTTGCATTAAACCAAGGAGGACACTTTTTACTTTTATTGCTAGGGATGTATTTAGGAACACATGTAACTAAAATGTTGTTAAATGAGTTGTGAAACTTCCCACAGGCAATGTTTATATCTTCAATATTACGTAAGTAAGACCAATCATAGTTTAGTATACTTTCATACAATAGAAAATAATTAGCTTTGCGAAAACTAAAAATTTCCGCCTCCTTAATAAACGCGTTACTGCTTTAATTATGTAAAGTAGAAAAACTAATTTCAAGAGCAGGATGATAAGCATCCTCTTTTAATAAGACATCCCCAGTCCTTAGATTTACTTACATAACACGAGTGGTTCGTAATAACCAGATCAAGGAAACGATTATTACAATTATTTATATTATTTACCTGAACCAGGTCAAAAAAGTATAAAAATGCTTGAAGGGCCATTTTCTAAGCTTTTTTATACTCAGGTACATTAAAGTTTCCAATGAGATATATCTTATTGCCCGTGAGATAATCAAGTCCCTCAAAACTTTCAAAAAAATTGATTATAATAGGGTGCTTTAATTGAGTCGGGTAAATATAAAACAAAAATGAAAAAATTTGCTACGGGTAATTTCAATCATAACACCAACCACGTCAATTAACGGGGTACGATTGCGAATAATATCTAAATTAAGTTCAACACACTGATATTTCCTATTTAAAGCTTTTAATACACCACCCCCCGTTTAGCATCTGTTGCTAATAAATTTCTGTCAGAGCCTTTACTGGAGATGCTAGCTGAATAAAACCTCATTAAAGGCCCATACTTTGGTGGTTACTGAGATTATATTATTTATTATTTCGTTCTATGCGGAAATGATTATTGAAACTGTTTAAGATATTTTATTAAAAGTATTTTACATTAAGATAAATAAAAAACAAATATATAAAGAATTCAATCTCTTTAATACATTGACTGCCATAACTGGGTCTATAAAACCAAGTGTCATATTTGTACAGTACCACCATCTCGGTATATCACACAGAGTTACGTAATCGGGATCCTGATGCGTGATCTGGCATACTTTTACCTACATTTCTTTTTACTCTGTCCTTCATATTGTTTGACAACTCGAATTTTCCTTTATTTACAAAGCAAGCTGTTTTTCGTTTTCTTTGATTTTTTTCTTAAATTCCTTATTCTCTAGCAAGAGAATATTATAATTACGTAGCAATTCTTCATATGCACCTTCTTGGGGATTTCCTTTACTTGTGGATAGAATGTTTTCCACATTTCTTATAAACAATAATGGACTTAAAATTTGTTTAATGATCTCTTTGCGTTCTCTAATTTTAACACGTTCACCTCTAGCAGTTCGGCTGGACATTTTTGTTAAAGTTTTAGGCAACAAACTAAGTGATGGAATAGCTAAAACGTAATAAAATTAGCCACAAATTATTTTTCAGTAGATAAATTTTATGTTGCCTACCAGTTTTTTTTTAATTTTTTCTTTGCAATACATTCAGCAATTTTATTCTATCTTCAAAATCATCAATTGTAACATATTTATTGCAAAGTCTTTTATTATCAGGGTAAAATTTTCCTTTTCTTTAACATTTTCTAATCCACTCCTTCCAAATTAAAATGTCAGTAGGAAACGAGAAAAATGATATTTTTTCTTCATTCTTCTTTGCCCTCTCAGCATTACTTTTACAAATAGCAACACTGCATATAGTTCCTGTCATCTTAAAATGATTATTATTCAAAAATAAAAATAAATTTGGTTTCCTCTTCTTGGTAAAAGTTTAAAATATAGAGTGGAATAAAAAAATAATAACGCTGAAATTTTTTTTTTGCTAATTATTATTTACTAATTTTACAAAACTTATCATAGATAAGAACAACATATATATTTTTAAACAATTATTTTCCCGGCAATTTGTCAAAACGTTGAAACTTGGATTACAAAAAAGATAAAAAGTTACAAAAAACCACTTAGCATGCTTTCTTAATCGCAAAATGAACAATATTCAAATAATACACCACTAGGGTCATCTATTAACCAAAATTTTAATGAGCGGATGCAAAGTAGATTTCATTCTTAAATATAATTTTAAATTTAATATTTAAATGGCTGGCCTGACCAAATATATATAAACTAATCTAAAAACTATAAAATAATACAGTACAAAAAAAACTGACTGTGTACACAATAGAAGTTACGAGAGGTGATTGATAGCAACATTCACCAACTCATTTAACGAGCATTGGTTAATATCACATAGATGGGCTAGTTTATTAAAATTGTCACACATAACATACATTGCAGATTTTATGAGCATATTGGTTCTGACATTATTGCAATAGAATACTTGATTTATTCTTAAGTTATGTCTGGGTATTTGAAAGCTGGCGAGTCTACCGTATTATGTAGCAACTTGTACAAGAATCTGAGACTGGATATTTTTCTTCTATGATCTAAAGTTTGAAGGTCAAATTTGGTGGTCAACAAATGATGTTCAATACCACGCGTCGAATATGTGCTATCCACTTTGAAAGCTAAAAATTTCAGGAAACGTCTTTGTACACGTTCTAGCAAATTTACATGAGTATAATAGTGAGGGTGCCATACAATACCACCATATTCCAGTTTCGAACGCACTAGTGAGAAGTATAAGATTTTAAAAGCCTTTATGTCTGTGAAACTTCGACAGTTACGTAATATAAACCCTAGTAATTTCAGGGCAGACGTGGAGGTCCATTCAATATATTCGTTGAAGGTTAGCTTAAGCTTACTATCAAAATATATTCCCAAATCCCGAGTTGAAGTACAACGTGAATGTTGAGTGAAATTAAAAGAGTACTCATGATATAAAATATTACTTTGCTAGTGTCAGAATATACTTTGCACTTTGCACCACCTTCATACAAGAATTCTTTGCGACTGCAATTCAGTACAATCGTGTATGGTATTTGCAGTAACATATAATTTTAAGTCATCTACGAAAAGGAGGTTACCGTAGTTGAGAAGTGATATTAAGTCATTAATAAATATGATAAAGAGCGCGGGTCCTAGATTGGACCCTTGTGGAATACCAGATGACTCTATATATGTATTGGAGTTAAAACCATTGTAGCTAACATAAAGTTTTCTATTATTAAGCTACTTTATATTAACTAGATAAAAAAAAAAAAAAAAAAAAAAAAAAAAAAAAAAAAAAAAAAAAAAAAAAAAAAAAAAAAAAAAAAAAAAAAAAAAAAAAAAAAAAAAAAAAAAAAAAAAAACACCCCCCCCCCCCCAAAAAAAAAAAAAAAAAAAAAAAAAAAGGGTAAAAAAAAAAAAAAAAAAAAAAGTGTTTTTAAAAAAAAAAAAAAAGGGGGGGGGGGGAAAAAACGCAACAAGGGGAAAAAAAAAAAAAAAAAACCCACCCCACCCCCCCCCCAAAAAAAGAAAAAAAAAAAAAAAGGGGGGGGGGGGGGGAATTTGGGATTTTTGGGAAAAAAAACGGGGGGTACCCCAGGAGAAATACACACTATTGGGGCTATTGACCGTAGTAGTCTAATTTAAGACTAATAAGCTTCAGCTCTCCTGAAATTGTAGTTTTTGACTTCTTTGTTTAATGGGAAGTTACTTAGCTTATCCAATTCTACATTAAGATTAATAACTAAAGTCGGATGGTGGTTATCCTCCTTTGTCAAGGGTAAAGAATCACGTGCAATTGTACATTTAAGATTGCTTATAACCAAGTGCAACATTCTTCCATGTAAGTTACGTATTGTATTTAATTGATTTAAGTTAGAGAAATTCACAAAATTGTTTAAAGCCCTATATTTTGGATCGGTTATATCCTCATTTACAAAATTGGTAATGTTAAAATCACCCATAATTGTCACATTTGTTTTATCAATAATAATTTGTTGGAAGTAATCGAAAAATATCTCCAATTCTGTATTGGTTACCCTAGATGGTAGATACACGACAAAAATATGAAAACTATGTATCTTAGTGTGCATTTACAACCTAGAATATCTATAGAAGGTACCAAATTAACAATATTATCTGAATTTAGACAGTCTAAGACATATTTACTAGCTGTACTTATTGTGTAGTTGATAAAATATTAAGTTAAATCAATAAATAACTGCAATAGTTTACAAATATAAACACCTGTGTGTTTCGACAAACAAATATTACTCTTTTGAGTATAAACAAAATTTTTTCAGTATTTTAATTCAAAGTGGAATGATAAACATATTTTACTATGACTGTGTGTGGTTTTTGTCATGCTGCTATAAGAAAATCCGGGGTTTCTTGCGATGTCTGTAAAAAAACAATTCCACGCAGCATGTGTTAGTGATCAACCAGATATTACTCGTATTTTGGAGAAAACTAATTGTCTTTCCTAGAAATGCGATGATTGCAATGAAAATTGTATCACGATTAATCAGCGTGAGTTGAGTAAGTTACTTGAAGATAAAATCCAAACTGCTTTGTCAACTCTGAATGCTACCATCACCTGAGAATTATAATGTTCTAACTACATTTATGTAAATTGGTGAGAAAATCGATTTTAAAATTTCATTTTCTCCACACGAGTCATGGTATAACATATTGTAAATTAAAATCGGGCGTCACAATTTAGACCATAGTGAGAATTTATTTTCACATTTAACTCCAGTTCAAGAAAAGTAGCGTTGATATTTCAGAAAAAAATCAAAATTCAGATAAAACATTTTTTAAAAATTGTTGGTGTCCTAATGCTAAACATATGTTCGATCTGTCCATGGCGATGTTTTTCTCGAAATTAATGTTCTATCTGATCTGCTGTTCTTCGTTGAAAAATAATTTTAAAAAATTGTCAGTGAATAATTTTGTTTATTTAACAAACTTTAAACATGAAATACACATAGATGGTTAGTATTATATAAAAATAAAAAAGTGGTACTGTAAGTATGCATAAAGAAAATTTAAAAAAAAAATCAATTTGGTTACTTCTTTTTGGAAACTTTTTTGCTTGTACGTTTTCCTCCAAAATTACCTTTCTTTCCACCTTTCTTATCTTCTGCGACTTTCTTCTTTTTAGACTCTCTATTAGATTTCTTTTCAGCACACCTATTCTCTTTATCTTTGTCCTTATTCTGACGCTTTAAACGCTTTAACACCTTAGGGGTGTTGTACTGTTTAAATAATACTTTAATAAATTCTATGTCTACCGCTGGCATAAATTTGGAAAGTTTAATTAACGCAATAACTTTTGGAAATGGCAGTAGACACTTTGTTGGATTGGGAAGTTCTTTTAATAATGGAAGAACTCCAGTAGTGTTCTTCTGAACAATCTTAACCCTTAACTGGTATGGTGACTTCTTCAGTCTCTTAAGGTATGGTGGGTCATGGATGACCCATGAATATTTATTGTAAATAAAAAAACTTAGGACTCAAAAATGTTTGTATTTTATATTTCTGTAGGAATGTTTGTATTTATATTAGTGCTATAAAACGATAAAAATGTAGAAGTTAACATGTTTTACTCTCTGTTGTTTTAAAACATAAAAAATGTAAAAAAATTTGACACAACTTTTGAATGAGATACATAATAAAATTTTCAAAATTAAAAAACTTGGAAACATAAAAGCCGCTTTTTTAATACTTCCTTTAGGCCATCTGTAATAAAAAGAAAAACTACAATAAATAGGTATAAATCAGAAAGTCTGGGGTAGTTTTACCTTAATTTTTTTTTATTGAAGATCATTCTGTGCAATTCAAACATTTAACAATATTGACACTGTGAGATTTACAAATGCCCTTCTGACACACTGAGCATTTATGTGGGTGTTTATTATCACTGTGACACATGTAACACCGCCTTCTTTTATTGTCCACATGAATATCGACCCTGGAAGCTTCTACAGTTGCGCCAATATGCCGTTTGATTAATGCCCGAAGATCAGTTGGAAGTGATTGTACTGTTACCCTGTTTTTCAAATGATTCATTATAAGATCTCCTCCAACGGAAACAATAAATGATCTTCGGTCCATATTTTCATTATTTGCGCTTTTATATATAACACTTGCGTTAACGCCCATTATGTTGACCATCGCAAAAAATAAAGTCAAAGGCCAACGTCTACTTCTACGTCCCACATTGTAACAAGCACACTTTTTGGTCTAAACTGTCTACCCCGCCTTTCGTCGAGTTATAGAAATCGATAATTTCAGGAAGGCGTTTTTCATTTTGAATAATTTCATCACTATGATGCAATGACGATAACATTATAACAGATTTACGTTTCTTGGGCACGTAAGACAAAATAGTGAGATCTTTTGTAAAGCCAAACATTGTTGATAAAGCTGGGCGATCATTATTAGGTAAAAACTCAGTGGGTATTTCCTTTTATTTTTACGCAGGGTTCCCGTATATGTCAAACCACATTTTTTAAGTTCATTTACAAGTTCAATTGATGAAAACCAGTTATCACCAGTAATATTGCGGTTACTATTTATAATTGGTTGAACTAGTTGTAAGACATTTAGTGTTGGAACAGCTAACTTCCTTGGATTTGGAGATGTATCTTTACCGGCATATATAAATGCATTTAATAAATAATGTGTCTTGGCATCACAAAGACACATTATCTTTAGCCCGTATTTGTTGGGTTTATTGGGCATATACATCTTGTATCTACATCTTCCCCTAAACCCAACAAGCATCTCATCAATGGTCATGTACTCACCACAAGAATAATTTGACTGAGAATTGACGATCATGAGGTTAAACAATTCTGATATGGGAGCAAGTTTATCTCCATTTTGTATTCTATCTGCTCTTGTGCTGCTGTCATCAAATCTCAATGCTGAGCATAAAAAACAAAAACGTTTTAAAGTCATAGTAACACGAAATATATCACACCCTGTTAAATTTGTAGCCCACAGCGAACTTACATCTTCGTTATGGGATTTGAATGCCCCAGATAACAGAAGAAGTCCTATAAAAGCTTTCAACTCAGTTTTTTCAATGTGGTTTGTAAACTGGCATGATAGAGCTTGATCGCCATAAAAAGCTGCCATTTCAGTTATCCGTTCATTTGTATGCTCGACAACAATATCTAGCATATGCTCGTCAAACAACAAATTCCAAGAATCCACTGGTTTAGATGGTTTATTTCTATATGCCTCACCAATTACAGCTGGAATCTTAGATCTAATTTTATTTTCGACTCGAGTTTTGCCAGAAGCAGGAGGTATTTTGGACCATTTATATTTGTTCTTCTTAAAAAAGTATTGTTTATTTCTGTCTGTATTCTCGTCATCCGTCTCGTTTTCGGTGTCCCTATGATCTTCCTCAACATTGCTTTGATCGAAATGTTCATCCTCCTGTTCCTCCGTATCAGTTTCTTCTATTTCAGAATCGGTCTCATGGCTACTAAATTCACTTTCACCCGACTCATATGAACTAATATAGGCATCATCGGCCTCCCGTAAAAGTTCTGCCTCCGTTAAAGGCCTTCTATTGTCCATCATGTCAAAATATTTAAAATTACGTATAAGGTATAGTGGGTCAAATGTGACCCGGACACGCGCACAACTCAAAAAACGAGAAGTAATTCACACAAAGTGTAATAGGCGACTAAAAGTACCCGTCAAATTAGGAGAATTCATAAAGCGCCAGAGATGAGGATAAACAATCGGTTGATTGCCGAACAAAAGTAAATTGGTCTGGGTCAGTATTGACCCACCATACTAGTTAAGGGTTAACTATCCCTTTCCCAGTCGTTTCAATGTCATCAATGTTGCTTATTGAAAACTGATAATCGTCATGATTTATTTTAAAATATACTCGCATTGGTTCCTTTTTTTTCGCACGTTAGTACTTTTACAGATGCGTAGGGTACAGATTTAAAATGAAATATCTTGGTTGCCGTCTCATAGTCTTTATAATCTGTTGGTTTCATATGGACTACTTTAAATTTATTTCACTTATTTACATCTGGAAGTAATCTGAGTAGTCCCAAGGGGCTAAAAATGTCTTGTCCTTGCAAAAATTTCTCTGTCTGACTATGTATGTTATCAATCTCTTGGACAGGGCCGTGGCCTGATTCGCAATATTTTTGAATAATCTCTTCTATTGAAGGATGATCTTCCATAAATTTTTTGAGAGCCATCGTCATCATAAAATTTCTATTTTACGGTACATATGCATTTGATCACAAAATAAGTCTTTTGGTGTTATTGTTAATGTTTATATCAGCCAAAATGTTCTTTAAGTTGATGCAAAGAGCTGCTGCTATGTCGTTTCCAGATCGTCCATGTAACCCTTCCAACCAAATTGCGCAATACCCCCTTTTATTTTTGTTGCAGTGGGCGGTTAAGTTATAAGTATTCAACTTTCTGCTATAAAAAAATGATGATATATTGGATCTTGGTAATGCAAAAACATTCTCCAGATCGAAGTAAATGACCAAGGTTTCTGGATCCGTATTTTTGCGATCCTTGTCTCTTTCTGCTTTTGTACTTTTCTTCGACTGTTCGTGTTTTTTAAGACGGATATCAACTTCCTGTGTCAGGTTGTTTGATGTTTTCTTCAGGCGTAGTTCTTCGCATGTGTCACAGCGATCCTTTTTTGGCTTCATAAATTCAATAATAAATTGGTAGTTAAAAACATGTCTGTAGTAACTTTATTTCACGGGGGTAATATCTTTGTCTGTGCACCATTCAACGTAAAGACTATACAATCTAGATAAATTAAGATTTACATCGAAATACTATTTCTTTGTGGTTTTACGACAATAATGAGATTCGACTCTAGAAATACTATTAATATGACCTACCACACTTTCTTTTTGGTAATTCGGTAGACATTTTTTTTTGTATTTGCCTTGTTTTATTTCAAGCGGGACCCCGCTGACTTTGTCTCTTTTTTTTCTCATAATAATAGGATATCCGGCGTTGGCTTATGTCTAGCGTAGTTAAAAAAAAATGTTTACATGCCTGATAGTTGACGTGAAAAAAGTATTCGTAAGATAATTTACGTTTCCTTTAAACACCATTTGGATTTTTCACTGTCGTTCGTTTTTTAAATGAAGAGTAGGTGTTTTTTTCATAAAAATGTAACTTCTCTTGGTTTGATAATCTCCAAAACGAAGCATGTATATTACTTTGAGTTTCTTCATTTATATTGATCATACATTTAAATTTGCAGCTCGTTTCACAATTTTTCTGACTTGTTACTTCTCTAGCTCTTCGATATTTTCCTTTTTACATCTTAATAAGGTTTCCCATGTTCACACAATTTTTTCTCTTGTTTTGTTTCCACAATTCTTCATTTCTACTTCGTTTTCTGGTTAACTTCCTGTATAAATAACAATGTAATAATATATTTTTATTAAATTTACATAATGGTTACTTTTTCTTTGGTTCATTTTCATTGGATGCTATCACTTCTGTTATATTTTCTTTATTATTTTGATCAATCTCCATTTCAAAACTATGTGAAGTTTGCGAAGAGTTGCTGTCTCCATTTGTTAACGGAATTTCAGTTTCATTTAATAGATCTGCATAATATAAGGGACTCTTATCAATATCAGGGTTATAAGTTGGATCAACATCTGAATCGTCCCCGTCGAAATATGGGTCATCAATATCATCATACTCGTCATAATTCTTAACGTCTTGCACTTTTTCACTAAAAGATTTTAAATTAGTTGTAGCTTTTAGATAATAACATGTAATAAAATTAGGTTAGGTACAAATATAATCTTTAAAAGTTGACTAAATTCTTTAATATCGTAAACATGTATAACTTACTAATTAATAACACCTCTACCCACCTCATATTTATATATAATTTCACAAAACAACACTTATTTCTAAGAAAAATATGCCAAGATCACAAACAATGGATAAACTTCTAAAGTATTATAATGTTCTATCTGCAAAAATGAAAGGGTCTGATTGGCCAGGCATATAGAACAATATAATATCAAAAACATAGCTCTTCATGCAGATAGACTAAACTAATATTTTCATCAAGACGTTTAAAATGTTAAAAGTTAACAGATAGAACATGCAGATAGAACAATACAATGCCTAGAAAAACATATTTTACATGAACTCAATTATGGCAAAAAGTGTAGTTAGAACATTATAATTCTCAGGTGATGTTTGTCTCCCTTAAAACTGACTTTCTGGAGCTTGCTTCAGATAAGTCAACAAACAGCCTAAATATTCTGACATTCTTAGAAGCAAATGTCAATCTGCAGTCATTATTCAGCCTAACGCTCAGACAAAATCTGATATTAACAAAAATATTAATCCCCTGGCGTCTGAACTACAGTTATCCAAAGTTAAAAATGTAAAAAATGGCGGTATCTTAATCGGGTGCAAAAGAAGCTGACAATGGAAAACTAAAAAAAAATGGCCCAAGAAAATCTGCCGGACACATGAAGTTAAAGAAGTCCTAGAATTCGTGTCGTTTGAATTAGTAAAAATTACCCTGAAAATGTTTTACTGGACTACTTAAAAAAATTAAATGCTGATAAGTTTTCTGAAAATTGTGATTGTACACTTATTAAATTTTTTGCTACTAAATTATTAACGTCCAACTCGCCCATTAATAATGTTTGTTCAGCACCTAGAGCATCAAAATAGTAACACTATTGACATTAGTATCGTGCGGCAGGAGCAAATCTATTTTTTTTGTCAATAGTAATTTCAATTTCTGTGTTAGTGTCATATCTTACTTCTAAATCTTCGGTAGGTAACATTGAAATATCCAAATATTCTTCCTGTTGTACGTTAGTATTTTCCTCTTTATCTTCCAGTCTTTTTTTCTGTTTCCAAAGCTTGTTGTTTTTGTTCCAGCGCCAGAGGTTTGAACTGTTTCCATATGTTAAACAACAGAGTTTCCTTTTCTGAGCTACTTCCCTGCCCTCTTTCAAAATCCTCAACACGTCTTTCTCTATTTTTTTGAAATCTTTATATTCTATTACATGATATGGAAAATTTCCATATCAGTATTTAGTTGATTGTGAGATGTTTTTATGCTGTGACCTAAACATTTTGAAAAGTCGATGGCATCTGCATTCCAAAGGTAGAGTAGAGTGGAGAACTTTAAAACCATTTTTGATTGTATTAGATTTAACAACTTTATTAATCACAGTTTTCAGTATGGGTGCAAAATGCTCTTTTGTTAAGGTCGTATTGATATTGTGTCGCCTCCATTCTAAAACTACTCTTTTCCATCCATTTTGAATAGGCTTAAAAGCTGCGACGTCTGCGGGTTGTAATATTCTAGTTGCATTTGGATAAAGGCACATTAATATAATTTCTAGTTGTGTGCAAAGTTCACTGAGTTTGTAGGTTAAATGGGTGCTCTGACCGTCTATAAAAAGAATGACTGGAAATTGTGTATTTTGTTTTTTTTAAATTTGGGTGAAGAACGTTAGAGATGTATTCATAGAATACCTCAGATCGCTTCCACCCCGACTCGCTTAATCCTATACCCCTTTCTGATGGAACTGACTTAGAAGTATTGGCTGGCAGTCGTTTGTAAGAGAATATAATCATGGGTGGTGTAACATTTCCTGCTGCACTAAAGCTAAATATAACAGTAATTGTTGTTTTTGATAATGCATGTTCTACTTCATAAACATTTTTGGCGCCTTTAGGAGCTAGTACCTTTGTATTCTTTGGGCAGAGTTTAAAAACATGTTTCATCGCGATTGAAGATACGATCTGGATCATTCAATATGTAGTCAAAGTCTTTAGAACAAAGATAAGAATTAATTTGCTAAACCATTTTCTTAAGTCTGCTTCCGAAATATTAGCACTTTCTGGTGTTACAGCTTCAGAGGTACGAATGGCCAACTCAGGATCGGCGACGAAGGAATGATTTGTACCATCCCTCGCCTGGATAATTATTCACAAACGGATTGGATCTAGGAGTTTTCTCCAAAAATTCTTTCACAGATTCTTGGATATCTTCTTTTCGCCGCGGAAAACCTTTCTTATGATTTTCAATTATCCACTCCACTATGATGTTCTCTTCAGCAGCAGTGAGAACTAGGTTTGGGCCAAAGTTGATATTATTGAATTTATTGCTTCTTCTGAATTGCAAAGTTGTTCGTGGTATACTAAACCGTTTTGCACTTTCCCTTAAAGGTAGTCCATTCTGATTTGCTTCTAGTGCGTTTTGAACATCTTCAGAGTATTTTTTCATAATATTCACCTTCTTTTACTTTGGGCATTTTGCAGATTGGATAAGAACTGCAAAAAAATAATGAAATACAGTAATAAACTACAATTCACAATATAAATTAGAGGGAAATACAGAACCGACACCTACTCAGTGTTACTAATTAATTTAATGGTTTAATATTTAATTAAAAAAACAAATTAAAACAAACATACGTGATTAAAAAACTGTATTATTTATTATTCATTACAATACTTTCCAGATTCGTGGATATTCCGCCCAGAGCTGGGCAAAGTTACTTTAAAAGGTAACTAGTTACTAGTTATGGTTACTTGATTAAAATGGTAACTAAATTACTTGGTAACTTTTTTTTAGAGGAAAACTTTGGTAATACGAAAAAAGGAAGTGTAAGAGAAATTTACTTTCTGCTTTAACGTTATCACTTTGTGAATACCAATCAAATTATTTTAAGTCGAAAAAATTATTCTCATCTCGATAGTGTTTTATTTGTTTTTCAGTTATGAATTAATTTTTTGGTATTATATTATTAGCACGATTTCTAAGTTTAATATGGGTTACTGACCATCCACATTTGGACGTTCTCTTTAAAGACCTTAGTTTTACTCTAGGTACTGTATCACTGCTTCAATTATAACCTCAACGTTACTGCTACAATTAGAACCTCAACTTTAGTTTTTTATATAAGAAGTAATCAAACCGTTTTTTGATTCCTTCGCTGATTTTTTTTAGAACAATTTGAGTATTTCTTTTTGTTACATCTTCTGTTAGATTTTCTAATTTTACTTTTAGAGATTAGTATACTGGGTAACAGAAAGCCATATCGTACCGTACGTATCCTATTTCCCTTGTAAAAACTTAGGATATGCGCAACAGGCTCTAATATATTACAGTATTTCCTCTAAATATTGTATTATCACACCTTGAAACTGGCATTTATTCCTAGTTTATCAGTTATCAGTTATCACATAGCTCTTTAAGTTCATTTTTTTATAAAATAATTTGATAGACTTATAAAAGAAATTCCACCTAGTAACATTGGGGTAACTTAATGTGTGGCCTAAAACACTGTATAATTTCCGCGCTTTTTTGGTCTTTGGTGTTTATACTTACCTCATTATCAGACATATTAGTTTGAACACGACAGCCACTAATAAGTGGTCTCCTCTAAAGCTTTGAATAAGACACTACGCCTGCTTCAACTTGTCTATTATCTTTTATATCGACGGCGTCACGACAAAAAGGCGTAAGCGATAATAATCTGAAAATGAGATTGTGAAAAACAGGTTATAAAAGTCAAGCCTTTTGTCACTACAGTTAATTCCACCAGAAGTTTGAGAATAGTTAAAATTGATGTTGAAGAGGTGTAACCGACAATTTGAAAATTGGCTGTTTAACGTACAAAATAAATGATCGAAATTTTCTGTTTTCCGCGGTTTGTATAAGCTTTTTAGAAATTAGAAACAAATTGTCTGTAGAGAACGATAAATATTAAACAATACTTTTTATAATCTCTTAATATTTATTACTGCATATTAGATCCCAACCATTGTCAAAAATAGGACAGTAGATTAAAATGAAAATGCTACCTTGCCTTCATTTCGTTTAATGTACTTAAACTTCTTCAGGGCTGAATAGCCAATTGATAATACCATTGGAAATTTCATGGTAACATCATTAATTGGCTATTGAGTTCTGAAGAAGTTTAAGTATATCAAACGAAACATAGCCAAGGTATCGTTTTTTATTTTAACCTGTTTTCCTGTTTCCGATAATTTTAATCTGTGGATTATTTATAACTAATTTGTGACATTTTGCTTTAAAAGTAGAAAATGAACAAATAACAACAATGTATGTTTCGTAGTAAGCTAAGATTATGCAGGGAAATACAATCATTATTTTAAAAGAGTCTATTAAAATAATATGACGCAGAATTAAGATTTTGTCGTAATCATTTAAATCCGTTTGCCTACATCATTTTGAACAATAAAATGTGTAATTTTATTTTTCATGTTATTTTTCAGTAAACGATGAAGAGCTAGAGGATTTCTGCAGGAGACAATAAATCATTTAAATTGTATAAAAATGTACTCGTATATTCCAAGGTTGTATGGAATAAAACATTTTTATTTTGTGCTTACTTGTTTTCCACTTATGTTTTAATTACTAATAAGCTCATTTACAATGGTGGTCTGTGCTCATTTTAAATAAATAATTTGTATTTGAAAAAAATTGTTTTTTATTGGTTGTCAAATCATGCAGAGATATTCTTTTTTTTCGTAAATAATGTTCCCGAATCATGGCATTTAGGCGAAATGAACAATTCTTAAATCACATTTGTTAAGGTAATTTCGGTTCAAATACAAATCTTATCATTTCCAATTCCAATTCCAATTTAAAACATTTATTTGACATTAATTACATTATTAAAAACTTAAATAAGGCACGACACCTCGTGCAAATACAATAAATAAAAATATTTACAAATATATACACAGAGTGTTAGCCGTTTGGCTTTACAATATATATACTCGCCCGAAATAAATTTCGGGCGACAAGCAGCAGGATAGTTTCCCTTCTTGGCAGAGGGATGCCTAGGCTGTTGGCCGATGTTAGGCCCAAGACGGCTCAGTTGTGCCTCTTTTGTTGTTTTCTGGCATAGGGACGTTTTCCTGTAACAACGTATAATATAAAGATTTGTACAGGACATAATAAAAATTGAAAATAAGGGCAATACTATAAATGTCGTTTTAGTCAGGTCATGCAGGAAAAAGCTAAAGAAAAAACCTGCTTAAGAGAATTGAAATTTAGATTGTCTGTAAAAAAAAAATGGGGTGGAGAGGCGGAAGGGGCGGTCATCGGAGGAAGTTACGGTTGGGGGTGGGTAATAATAAATATGAAAAAGGGTAGAGTGAGGATGTCTGTCATTGTATGTCTAAAAATAGGGTTATTCAAAAAATATGGGTAAGTTTTCGTGAAGTAATTTGTGCGTATGTCTGTACTGGTGGTAATGTCGAATGTCTGTGATGTGTGCAGTGAGTGTAGATTTCTGTATGTTATGTCTGAAAAATTTCATAGCCGTCTTTGTTATGTACTCTCTAATGTATTGTATGTTAGCGGTCTCGTGAAGTTGTTGTATGTTTACGTATCTGTTAGAGTTAGTGAGGAGGCGGAGCAGTTTGTTTTGCGTCGTCTGGAGGCGGCCGAACTGAATGTCCGACATCCTGTTCCAGACGACGCAACCGTAGGTTAATATGGGTCTGATGACTGTTTTATATATTAGTAGTTTGTTTCTGGTGTCTAGGAGAGATCTCCTATTCACCAGAGGGTAAAGTTTATGCAGGGCCATATAGGCCCTGTTGAGCGTTTTCGTAATGTGAGATTTAAAAAACAGTCTCTGATCTAGGTGGACCCCTAGGTATTTTACCACTTTGGCCTCCTCAATAGCTCTATTATTGATGGTCAAGGGAGTAAATGTTTTTATGTTGGTGAATTTCTTAGTAAAATTGATTGTCTCTGTTTTAGTCTCGTTGATTACGATTTTCCAGTCCTTGTAATATTTTAAAATATTAGTAAGGTGATACCGCAACTTGGTAGTTGCGGTTTGAGCATAAAAGGACTGGGCGTAAATTGTTGTGTCGTCCGCGTACATTATTGTCTGTGTTAGGGGATGTGTGGGAATATCGGCTACATATAAGTTAAAGTTATCATTTCGGGGATACGGTAGCCGAGTGGGCTCTTATAACTATTTACCCATTCAGTATTGAATGTCGATGGTTCGATTCCATCCTGGAATAAGTTAAAAATTTGATTTTTAATTTGTTTCGGACTAATATGGGAAAGGGAATTATCGATGCCTTAGATGTAGTTCGGACTCCACGAAAAACTGTAGGACCTCGTATGTCTTTTCCTGACACACAATCGCAAGATCTGCAGAGGGTTACTTCGGTGATTTGAAAGGCAGTTAAGAAAACAGAATGGCGATTCATTACAAACTGATGAGCATATTAGTGATGTGCAACTTAGATACTTTTAGGTATCCGATACTGTCGGATAATTACTTTTGAAAGTACCGGATACCTTGTATCGAATACTGCCAGACAAAAGTATCCACCGATTGATTAAATGTTAAATAGGTACAATTTTTTTTTAATTTAATTTTGCATGAATATTTTATAATAGCAATATTATAAAAAATACTAGTATTTGACTCTGTACCTTATTCAAATTAACAAAAGGGTTTTAAAGAAATCATAGGGAACAAAGCAAACTAAAACTCTAGACTACACAAAAATGGAACGTAAACATTTATTTATATAGTATTATATTAAATACTTACAGACTAGAAAAAGAAAAATACACACTGAGAGAAAAATCTTATTAGTCGTTATTAAAAATTGAATTACTGCTGCATAAAACGTCAATTAAATAGGGAACAGCCAACGTAATTTGCTACAAATATTAAAGTCATTTTCCTAAAAAGTCTCCAACAATGGTCACTAAAAATAAGTAAATATCTCCTACAATGTCGTTTGTACTCCCTTTACTTGTGAATTTTGCTATAGTTGTTAAATGTTTTACCTATTATAGCAAATTTAAAAACTAGTCACCATTAACGTGGGTGGACACTTTAATAGTACTTTTAATATTCACTATAAAATTACCTCTTAATTTTATTAAATATCATTAATTTACCTCGTTAACTTAATTACAGTCCCCTTTAATAGCATGTATATGAAAAAATTACTGGGGTAGCAAACTCTCTTGTAAGCACTACAATATTTGTGATAACATTACAGTAATTGTTACTAGATACTTTAATTGATTTAAATGAAGTACCTAACTGCAGTTACTAATTATTAAACAATGGCTATTAACGACTTTAATAATGTTTATTAATATACTCTATTTACCTTAGCAAGAATAGTTAATACATATTTACAGGATGTCACCGTATTGACTACAATATAGGCGTGAATGTCAAACAATATTCGACTTGAAATTTGATATTTGGCGATGCAGGCCTGCTTTGTTAAAAAATAATTTGTAACTTATTTTTTTTTTAAAAGGTCAAGTGGGTCACGACAGGATCTTCAAATTTATTTTTTGTGTATTAAAGTGCCTTTTCCTTAAGTGATATCGATATAAATGTTATACTTGAGGAAGCCGCTTAGATTTTAAAATTGTGACAATATGAGAAATTTCAACTTTGATTTTGATTCTTTTTTGGTGTAGTACCTTTTTCGTAAGATATAGCCAATTTTATAAAAATTTAGCACAAAGTTAATTTTAAGCAACTAAGCAAAACAAATTTTTAGAAGGTACTTTGCCTACATAGAAACATGCTGATTTCAAATTTGTTGTACTATCATAATTTTAAATTCCAAAGGACTTCTTCAAGTAAAATTTTTTGATATTTCTTAAGAAAAAGGCACGTTACCTACCAGAAAATACATTTTTGGATCCTGTCGAGGTCTACTTGATTCTTCAAAAATAAAAATAAATTACAAATTACTTTCTGAGAAAATGAGCCTGTATCCCCAAACATCATATTTCGACTCGAAAATATTTGTCATTCACACCTATATTGCAGTTAATCCAGAGACACCCTGTACATTTAATACTTCAAAAAACAGCTGAGTACATTTCATAGCAAAAATGATGATGATTAACTTATCTATATCTAAAACTTCAGTTCATTAATGAGATTCAAAATTCTTTTACATACTTTGAAAGAAACATTTGTATCAACATATGTTATTATCACACATGATAGGGAGAATAGTTTTGTCTTTTCATTTACAACTGCATTTGAAGTACCTATGCCAACGATGGGAACTGGAAATAATCACATAAATAAATGATATGCAAATTATAAGAAAAAATCTTCAATAGTAATTACTGTAAAAAAGTTACAAAGAATCATTTTTTCTGACACTGGAAATCACCATAATTTTCACTAGAAAATGTATACATCTAAGTTTCCTAAAATATTCAGCAGACATCTTATTTTTTTTAGATTTTATTTCACAATAAAAGCTCTCAAATGAAATAGTGTATTTTTGGAATGTATATCAAAAGCTGATTTTGGAAAAGAATAGTTTTTGTGAGAAATACAAATAGGTACTACAAATAGTATTTATTGACGAAGATATAAATATTCACTTTAAAAAAAAACATAAATAAACTTCTATAAGAACAAATACCTACAACAAATCAAAAAATAATACATACTTAAATCTGTCCTAAATGATGGTTATAAACATTCCCAAGTCCCAAGCGAAAATAAAGATGTTTTTCACTTTCATGTACACAAATTAATCACATCACACATCATTGCAATCTAACGGAACTGCACAATTTGACGATTAGTACTGAATATCTTCTGATAGTAAACATTTCCCAGATAACCGAAAACAGTGAAAACAAAATGCATTAATAATGCTAATTCTACTAAAAATCCAATGCTGAATCGGTGCGCATTAGAGGTAAATGTAAACCTTATTACTATTAGTGAGGAGACTGATGAGAGTAATTAGGGAGTATTTTAATATGACGCTTTAATAACGATTGTTAGATGGGTAATAAGGATTATTATGATAGCAAAACAGCAGCAGCAATTTGTTTTTTTTTCCAATACTCCAATAAGATATGTTATTTGTAGTAGCTGGGGAACCGATGGTAATAATAAAACTGTTTTAGGAAAATGATTTTAATTAATGATAAGGCAAAACAGAAAAATTCTCATAAAATTCCTTTTTATTAGTGTGACCGGTTTCGTGAACAAGTAAATTACTTCACATCTTCAGACACAGGACTACAATAAATGAAGAAAATGAGTATGGTGGTTACATACATAAATATAAATGTTAATAAGTTAATAAAACTTAAAAAACAAGAATACAGAAGACAATTATTTCCATTTTTTAAACTAGTAAAAACTTATTGGTAAAAAATTGTTTGATAAAATTTGTGTACAAGAAAGATTGAAATTATTTAAAATAATAAGGATTACGTTAGTTTAAAATTATAATGTAAAATTTAATTAATTGAAATGTGTAAAAAAGAGGGTCATTTTTATATAATACTTACATTTTTATAAATAAAAACCAGGGTAGTCAACATTAAAATTAAAAGAGGTTTGCAACATAGTCAAAATTGTAAGTATATGTAAGATATAAATTTTTTTGTTTGTATCTAATTAACTTTCTAATAAAATTCTTAAAATTAACGTACTTTTTCTTTTAAACACATACATACACTGCAACAGTTTAAAATCTAATAGGGAATAAATATTTTTTAATAATGAAAATTGATTAAAATTAGTGTCCTCTATCGGACTATCTAAGAACTAACGTTAAATAAAAATTAAAAATTAGGGTTGAAAACTATGTGTGAACCAAGGTTTCTTTTTTACAATAGTGGAGTTTATTATATTCAGCTGCAGATGGTGATAGCAGCGAATATGCATTTAAACGTGGTGGTAATATTCACTTATAAGAAAATGAAGTTATATTGTTATAATATCTAGCACATGGAAATAGATTTCAGTAGAGAAAATAAAATAAAATAAATTAGGCACCCACAGAGAAAGTCAGTGAAGATTGAAATTGGATTTGTGAATTCAGAGATAATGTGTTGGGATTTCTTGAATCTTTCAGGATGTCTAAACTTTCAAGGTTATTAATCAAACTACCTTTGTCACCGAGATGTAATATTTTAAGAGTATTGTCAAATGTATGGTTGTTATCTACTAGATGTTTGGCGAAATGGGAAAAACCTGAGGATGAGCTAATACACCGGACGTGTTCTTTTAACCGTGTTTTAAAATTTCTATATGTGCAACCAATATATGTGCCGCTGCATGTATTGCACGAAAGTTTATAAACCCCACATCTATCTAGTGGATCTATTTGGTCTTTACCATTGACAAACAACTTTTCTATAGAGTTAGTTGATTTAAAGGAGATATGAAAACTATTTTTAAAGCAGTTAGAAATTTTATATGAAACAAGACCTATGAACGTAAGAGAACGGTATGGAATTTCGGAGGGAACTTCTCTGTATGTATTTATGTAGACTGTATTTTGGACATATTTATTTAATCTTTTTGTTAGTAAGGTATCAATTAAAGTAGTATTGTAGTTATGAGTGGCTGCTATTTGTTTAATAACCGAAAGTTCCTAATTATAATTATTTAGAGATAAAGGTACTTTTAACAATCTATTGATATAACAATTAAAAGCTGCCACCTTATGTGAAAAGGGATGCAGGGAAGTGTGATCGATAACTACACCAGTGTGTGTAGATTTTCTATAAATATTAAAATAATGTTTGTTATCTTCTAATGTAATATTTAAATCTAAAAAGTTTATTGAACGGTTATTGTTTTGTGTTTCTAATGTGAATTTAATTGTTGTGAATAGAGTTGACGTAATTTAAAAAAATTGGTAATAGGTCTGAGGGACCTGACCAAAGAATAAGAATGTGATCAACATAACGATAATAATATTGTATATACTGGGTATATGGGTTGTTATTTAAAATGTGTGTTGATTCTAAGTAATGCATAAAAATATCTGCTAAAATAGGAGACAAAGGACTTCCCATTGCTAGACTGGTCTTTTGTACAAAGGTGTCATTGTTGAAATTAAAAAAGTTTTGTTCTAAACAAATTGTTAATAAATTAGATATATCCACAATATTATTATCTGAGTAATCACTATCAAACAATTTTTCATTAACAAGAGCGATTACCTCTCTAACCGGTATATTGGTGAATAGATCAGATACGTCCAATGATATTAACATATCCTCATTTTTCATATTTATAGTATTGATTTTATTAATTAGTTCAATACTGTTTTTAACGATATAGGAGAAGTGTCCTGAATATAAATCTTTTAAAACTTTATTTAACCACTTGGACAACTTGTATGTGGGTGAGTTGTTATAAGCAACTACTGGTCTAATAGGGATGTCTGAAAAAATATTAGATTTATAAATTTTTAATAAATAATATTATTTATTCTGTAAACTTTGCCTATATAGTGTTTTGGAATGAATGCACGGTATAACCACTAACCTTGCTAGGAATGACTGTAGTTCCTGACTGCCTTGTAGGGCCAGGAAGAATAATCAAGTAATCGATAAAATAAGCGATTATTTGATTATTGTTCTCACATTAATGGATTATAATCAATCATCGATAATCAATTATCGAAAAATTGGTTATCAAATAATAGCTAATCAGCAAACAGGTTAATATATTATTATCAATGAATATAATATGCGTCTGGACTTGATCAGAAATTAGATCGTTCTATCTTATATCTTATATTATAAAATCATAAAATGTTGGCAACAGTGTTTTCCAAGTCTCCAGTGCCGCAGTACCAGTAAATTAAGTTCTGTGGTGTCAATCTGCAAGCGCCTGTTGTTTTATGTTGTTCTGTGCATGTCACTTTGGTCATTTGACGTTGAGTTGAGTGTTATTCTTTGTTAATATAATAAGATAAGTAATAATTATGTCTGGTAAAAATAATCGAAATCAATTGAACGATAATTTGATTGTTGCCCTCACAATAATCGATTAAATTGAATAACCGATGATCGATTATAATCGATTAATAGGAATTAATTGATTATTTATATAAATTTTCGATTGTTATTTTTTATAATCGCCCAGCCCTATTCTCAGATATTGCGAAACCGAAAAATAATGAAATAAATACTAATTTTATATTCACAAATAATGTTTATATTTTAATTTTGTGGGTCATTTAGACAACGAATTAAAAAAATCTTATTAAGATTGACCGGTTTTTCCTGTAATATAATAGGGTGAATGTGTCTGTTGTCGGCCACTTAGTGGTGTTTAGAAATGTAATGATGAATAAAAGCTACCTAAATAGAGTGAATCACTGCCACCATGCTTTATAATGGAACTTTATAGTGTCTAATATAGACTGGCGCGATTAAACTGGCATGAAATCAAAATGGCAATTTATGCAAAAAGAAAATATAAAAAATGTGCATTTTTACCCTTTTACGGACATAAGCCATATTTTTCGGACAGTACTGGACTAGTTTTCGGCTGGATGTCCGAAAAATGTTTCTATTCGGCCACGTAAAATAAAAAAAGGACGCATATGTGTACAAAATATATATTTATAATTTTTATTTAAACATTAAATAACAAAAATAAAATTGGAACTAAAATAAACATTTGTCTTTGGTAAATAAATGCAGGTAGGTACCATAGATCCATTAAACAAGTAGATATATATTTACATGCATTGCATATATAGTCTCGTCCTGCAGAGTCCTTGTAGCTCAAATTCGAGAACTCTGTGCATGCCAAGTGAAACCACTTAGGGCAATAATCACATCCTAGGTTCTTTAGTGAATCATCTTCAGTGTCACTGTGGAGCTCGTCTTCGCACATTGAGCACATTATTTTTTGTTTTTTTTTTTTGCTCCAGTTTTTTTTGTTTCTCTTACAGTGTTCACCGAACGCAGATTTTCGGTTTTGCCCTCATTTCTGTTGAGTACCATTTTTACTTTTTCTAGTCTTTCTTCTTCTTTTGGGTCTTAAGTTTTAATTCCTGCTCTTGTTCTTTTTTTCCGTAATATGCTCTCCATGCATTGGTTGATATTGCACCGGGCAATTTTTCTTTTTTCTCTTGTTTTCTAATTTTTTTTCTATGGGTCCAGGAAATTTGATATGACAGCTGAATGGACTTAAGACAGTATTAGTGGCACATGCGGAATTATTTTCCTTTAACGGAATTTTTTCTCTTTCCTTATTTTTTTCATTTTCGTCAGGCTCATGGCTCATTATTGTCTGAGAGATTGCCATTGTCTGTTAAAGATAATCTTTCTCTAGGTCTTTCCTCTATTTGTCCAACTCGAGGTCCAACTTCATTTTCATGGGGCTCATAGTTTTCTTTCTCCTCTTGTATTGTGTCAATGTTCGCAGCATCATATTCCGGTGTTTTTGGTGGTTGATCATTATTTGATGGGGTGTCTTGTCTTTCCTTAATTTGGTCATCTTCATTTTTATTGGGCTCATTATTGTCTTTCGTATTGTTACATGAAATATTACGATTGTCTATTAAATTTGATCTTCCATCAGCCCTTTCCTCTATTTGTCCAATATCATTTTCATGGGGCTCATATATTTTTTTCTCTTCTTGTTTTGTGTCAATGATCTCAGCATCATACTCGGGTATTTTTGGTGGTTGATCAATATTATTTACTGGGGTATCTTGCCTTTCCTTAATTTGTTCACCTTTATTTTTATTGGGCTTATTATCGTTTTTCGCATTGTTACATGAAATATTATTATTGCCTGTTAAATGTTATCGTTCATCATATTTGGGTGTTTTTAGTGGCTGATTAACATTTTTTACAAGGGTGTCTTGAGTTGTCACATTTTCAGTGAGTTCATGTTGAACTAAGGTTGATTCTATGCTAGGTGGAACAGAAATCGACTCAACAACCCCATCAAAGAATTGTCTAAAGATTCCATAGGAACTATTGATCCTATTGTAGGAAATTCAAGGAAGGTATTCAACCCATTCAATTTAATGTTACTAATAATTTGCATATTTCCACCTTCATTAGTATTGTCGACTGTCGAGCTTTCTAAATAATTTATTTCGTTATAGATCACATCTACACTGATTCCATAGTCATACAATTTGTTTTCTATAGTTTTTTAAACCTTTTTTGTTATTTGAAAGTCTTCTGCCTTAAACGTTTGATCAGATTCAGATTTTTCACCGGACATCATGCTATTAGATTCATTATTCATTTTTTTCTTGAAAGTTTTTCACGCACTTGAAAAAATCTACATGATCTGGTTCTAAAGGAAACAATCCACATTTACGAAATCCATTCTTAATACATGGTGTCATATTTGTATTACTCAATGCTTCTTAAAACACACGACAAAAATTAATTTTTGTTACAGAAACATTAGGGTCTTCTTGCTTGCTTTGCCACATTCTAATGGTGATCTTCCACTGGTGCTTCAACGGTCTAAAAACACTCACATCTGCTGGCTGAAGAATGTGCGTGGTATTGGGTGGTAAAGCATATAGAATAATTTGATTTTCCTCACAAAATGTGCTCAAGGGTAAAGTCATGTGGGACTTGTGTCTGTCAATAAACAATATTATTGATCTTTTGATCATATTATCGTTGAGCCATCTATTAAAATCGTTGCAGATATATTCATAGAAGACGGCAGTTTTGTTTTAATCTTTTTTATTTTATGGGTATTTGCTCCAAAATGTCCGAGAACAGGTGGTGGCCGGCTAACAGGCACATTCACTCTATGTCGAGTTTGGATAAGCACGTTTGTCGTCTTATTTATGTTTCATCTTTTTCATAGATTTGTAGTATAAGAACGTATCATGACAACGCCTCTGAATTCCCTAACCGTTGAATCCACCTGGCCCGAGTGTTGTCAGACATGGTAGTCCGACACTGTATTTTATGTAAACAAATAATTATCTTTTTTTAATTTAAAGAATAATATCAGTCTGTATATATATATATATATATATATATATATATATATATATATATATATATATATATATATATATATATATATATATATATATATATATATATATATATATATATATATATATATATATATATATATATATATATATATATATCCTTTATACTAAAGTGTATTTATCAGCATTAACCGTTATTTATCACGATATCAAAGAATGATATCAAGTTATGCAAAAAATAAAAATTAAATAAACATTATTTGTTAATATTTAATTCTTAAAAATTATCAGCTATAATATCCCTAGGACATTGATAATGCACGAGATAATTTTATGACAATCGAAAGCACATGCTTAAGAAATTTGACATAAAATTATGAGAGATTTGTCAATGTCAGAGGATTCAGTCGGAAAATTTTTTTGAGAAAAAAAATCAACTAACTCGCAACACAACAAAATAATTATTTATTTATTAAAAATACAGCTGGTAAAATTAAAATTTAACGTGACATTTTGAAATTTATTTGGACTATGAAGCTCTCAAATTTTTGGTGTCATAATGATTGAAAACATCCCTGAATGTTATAATCAGTTAAATGTTGAAATGATTGGGTGATTGTGTCACATGATAAAAAAATAACAAAATTTAAATGGTTGTTAGAACTGTCAAAAATTTTCAGTACAACTTCATAATGTGTATAAATCTATTTATTTAAACAACAGATTTAGAATTTCCTTTTAATCCACGTTATCGTTCACCATCAGCTTTCTAAGAATACCAATATAAATTTTATATAAATATGTGAGATTTAGATAATATTAAAAATAAAATATTTTTTTTACCCAAATCATTTATAAAATGCGTCCACCCGCCCCTTAATATCTAAATAAATTAATGGTGTGAGATATCCGTACGTGATGAAAACAGGCTGAAATCACATCGAAAATATGTGAAAAGCGCATCGTCGTCGTCTCAGTTGCGGTGGTGTCACGACACGTATCAAATCGAAAATTTCAAATGGCATATAGGGTAGAGTTATCCCGCATTTTGATGGTATTTTGAAGCCATTCATGTAGGTATAAAAATTTTTAAATTCGGATTTAAAAAATGTAAAATGTATACCACAAGTAGTAAAGTCCCCTGTATCCCTGAAGGTACCTCAAAGTACCTTGTGTGGAAGAGAGCTACAGACAATGGACACACGCCCAATATCCGAGTATGCTAAGTTTAATTTCTGATTTAGAAAAAATCTTAGCTTCTCGACCGAGGATCGAACCCGGGACTCGAGGGTGAGAAGCAAATCAAATCAAATAAAACTTTATTTAACGTTAATGAATAACAAAATATCCACCCAGACACTCAAGCTCAAAGCCAGCTAAACATCCACACTCCTACAGGCGGCGTGGTAGTTGAGGGGGATGGGTGAGGCGAAGCCGGGGGGATTTAAAATTAATTTACTACTACATATCAACTCCTTTTTTATATAGGAAAAATTTTTAAATTATAATATAAAATATACTTATGTATTAAATATGTGAAACATCTTAACATAAAAAATAAATGGTTTTAAAAAAATAGTGCATATAATAAAGAGTAAAAAGTATAGTTGTATAAATAAAAAAACCGCTGCCAATTACCTAGGGATCAGAACTTCCTCACCGTAGTAAAACTCGACGTGTGGTGGAGTTTATAATAAAAAGTAATTTTGACGTTTCAAAAAAGTCACATTTTGACGTCTCAAAAAGTCATTTTGACGTTTCAAAAAGTCACATTTTTTTACGTTTCAAAAAAGTCACATTTTGACGTTCCAAAAAAGTCACATTGGTGGAATGTTACTAATATTTTTTTAGACATTGGGTCCGATTTTGCTCATCAACGAATTCAATCTCTTCCTTGACCTCTAGAATGTGTGTACCAAATTTGAAAGCTTTATTTCAAAAACTGTAGCTGCTATCGCGAACCAGACAGACACACAGACAGAGAATTTTTTTGAAATATCAAACTTGTCTTATGTCTTACGATCCTGTTTTGCGTTAGGAGGCCTTTCCACACAAAGCCTCGCTGTTTTTTTTTCATGTACCTTATATCGTAAAATTGGGTTCTTTCTTGAACAGTTGAGAGTCACTACTAACTAAACGCCCCCGGTCTGATGCGTAAGACAAAAAAATTAAATGGCTTGCCTACGCACATAAAACTTAGGCATCAAAAATGTTGTACCTTATGACGTAATTTTTCAGTCACCAGCTCTCCCTCCCTGTCCAGTAATAGAACCACGGAACAGTTAAAAGAAATACAACTCTTACAACTGTACATATGCGTAAGCATATGTACAGTTATGACAGGCAGCAACTGTCGTGTAAGAATTCATGTAAAACGATATTAATTATTTTAAAAATAAATGTCATGGTTTGAAAGTATACAAACTACCAGATGTTTAACACACTATAATGTATCTAGCATTAATTGACTGCTTGTGAACCTGTTACATCGTAGTAATATCCTCATTGCCTTGTTTTGGAGAACCTACAATCTACTGAAATTTGTACAAGTTGTATACAACACTGAACAGCAATAGAGAAAATGAGGCAATATTAAGGTTATTATACACAGTTAGTTTTGTATTGATTGATATAAAAGCCACTCTGCTAAGAAATCCAATCTTTTTGTCTAATTTTTTTATATATATTCTATTGTTTCTTAAATTTCAGTTCGCGGTCCATTATTAGGCCTACATATTTTATTTCTTGAACAAGTTCAACCTTCTCATTGTTTTCTTCAATACTAAAATTTAAATTAGAAAACTGATTACTTATACAAATAATTATTTTCCACGAAACATAACTTTAGATTTTAATTCCTTT
>JANEYF010001619.1:0-11447 GCA_029963845.1 Rhamnusium bicolor | reverse complement strand
AAATTTTTAGCTGAGCTTTGCCCCCAGAGAACCCCTAGCTAAGCCAATATATTAACAATATAAAGATTATTACTCTAAGTTATTATTAGAGGAAAACTAAAGTATCATGATGAGCTAATTAAGACATCTGAAAACAAATCTAAGACAATGTGGCAGATTATTAATTTAAAAAATAATAGAAATAAACCAAACAGTAACTTAGCCGAACTGCATCTTGATAATGGAAAAATTATCACTTCACCAGCAGAAATGTGTTTAAGTTTAAATGAGTATTTTGTAACAATAGGTGAGAAACTAGTAAACGGATTAAAATCATCTCACCGGAATGGGTATACCTCTACTTTAAATTTAAATAAAATAATGTATGTTTATCCCACCACAAGAAATGAGGTAAAAGAAATATTTTTTTTCATTAAAAAATAAACAATCATCGGGGGAGGATAACATATCAAATAATTTACTAAAACAAAGATGTTACTTTATACTTGATCCTCTAACACATATAATTAATGAGTCTTTAGCGGTGGTTATACCTGTGTATAAGAAGGGAGATCCATGTTGAATCGAAAATTATCGACCAATTAGCCTATTATCTAGCTTCGCAAAAATCTTTGAAATCATTATGCACAGACGGCTTTTTAATTTTATTACCAACAATAATATACTAACAAGTACTCAACATGGATTTCGAACTGGAAGGTCAACTACCACAGCTATTTTCAGCTTTGTTAGTCAAATTTTGCAAGATGTAGATGAGGGCAATATCGCTGTGGGTATTTTCTTCGATCTGTTAAAAGCTTTTGACTGTCAATCATGCCCTTTTACTTTCAAAATTGGAAAATTATGGAATACGCGGTACAGTATATAACTGGTTCCAATCATATTTGCTAAATAGAGAACAAAAAGTTACAATTTCAAAGGAAGGGATTAAATACAAATCTACATCAAAACCCACTACAGTAGGAGTACCGCAAGGCAGTGTATTGGGTCCTTTTGCTTTTTATTTTGTATATAAATGAACTGCCAAAAATTATAAATTGTGAGTCACTCTTATTAACCAATTATGCAGGTGATACTAATATCTTAATAACTGGAAAGAACTTTGAAGAGGTTGAAAGGCTCAATGAAATTAACATTACTAAGGTTATTAAGTGGTTTGAGGAAAATTCCCTTGTTTTAAATATCTCTAAAACTAACTGTCTTACTTTCAGACACTCTAGAAATAGTAGTAAGTACCCAACCACATTAAAACTTGACGATCAGAATATTGAGTTTGCTACATCTTCAAAATTCTTAGGCGTCACTATTGACGAATATCTCAACTGGTAGAATCATATTCAGGAACTTGGTATTAAACTAAGTAAATCTTGCTATGCACTTAAAGAATTAAAAAAAGTAGCAAGCAGGAATACCTTACATACAGCATATTATGGAAATTTTTACTCTATAATGAAATATGGTATAATCTTCTGGGGTGGTTCTCAAATTCAGTCTATCTTTATTATCCAAAAAAGGGCAATAAGATTAATAGCAGATCTTAAGTATAGCCAATCTTGTAGAGGCATATTAAAACAGCTTAAACTATTGACATTATCATGTGTTTACATATATGAATGTTTGTGTTTTGTTCAAACTAACAAGAGTTTATTTACAAGTGTTTTAAATGACCATACACATAACACCAGGCAAAGAACAAATTTTTCTCTCCCTGCCCATAATTCTACACTATTTGAAAAGGGATGCTATTATCAGTGCATAAAATTTTTTCGAATGCTACCAGAAGAAATAAGGAATATAAACAATACTGTCAAATTCAAAAAAATTGTGAGAGATTGCTTAATATCAGCCGAACTATATGATACCAAAGAACTAACACCTAGTGTGTTCTTAAATAATTAAATCTGTTTATTTTATGGACCTTTTTATAAATTGTGATTTTGTTGGAAATATGACATGTATACACATATATTTTTTTCCTTTTAAGTTTGTTTGTGATATTCCTATATGTATATATGTATTTTTGTTTTTTATTGTTTTTGACATGTACTATAAAATTTTATATTGTCACTGGTCCGTAATAAATCTAATCTAATCTAATGCTAATTCTGTACAATTAATACTTGTAAGAAACAATTCTTAAATGTTTCATCGTCAAAATTAATTATAGAATCTATTGAGCCGCACAAAAAAACACTTCTTAATTTTTTATAACATTTAACTGTAAAAAATTCACTCGAATAGAAGTAATAAACACCGAAGTACATTTACAAACACTGAGTAACTGAATGTGTAATAGTCAGACATTCCAAAACGATTCTCGGCGGTAGTGTTGTCTTTTTCTATCGCACGGAAAAAGAGCATGCGCACCCTCTTTCACTCAAGAGCTGCCTCGCGTGCAGCTATTATGCTGTGTCCTCTATTGCACAGAATAACGCTTCTCTGTTGCGCACCGCTCCCTTGCTCAAATATTCGAATTTTAAAGCACGACAACCGTGAGTCTAGATCGATTTTGCTTAGGCAACCTAATACCACCGTGTTCGCAATAAAATTATTTTTATTTTAATACATATTTCAATGAGAAAATAGATGAGGGTAAAATACCAACTCACGTGTTTATACCTGGCAACCCGGCAATAGGGTGCAGTAAGAAACAGACCTCACTTTTCTTTCTTCCTTATGCTTCGTACTCTCGATTGGTACTGAATTCTTTGAGAAAATAAATAGGTGCAGAAATAAAAAAAATTAATTACATTTTTAATTATGGGTAGCCTTGACCTGATATAATTAGACAACCCATTCGCGATTTGTTTGTTTACATATTATATTTGATAAAAAAAATATCTTTCATTAGGAAAACAGATGGGTGAAGGTCGATTTTAGTCGGGATCATATATAAAGTATCTGAATTATCTAAGAAATCAAATAAATTCTGGGGAAGTAAACACAAAATATAAGCTTTTAAAAAGATACTGAACTTGAGATAAAAAATTAAAAAGGAGCTTCCCACTATGCCAATAAAATACAATTATCAGATAACAAATCTAAAACATTATGGAATATTGTCAGAAAATATTTTATATAGGGATATATAAATATTTTATACTCGTTTTCAACTTAAATTAAACATTTCATCTAGGTATTATGAAACCTCATGTAGTCTGTCTGGCGGTAATTAGAAACTTTAGTTTACCTATATAAGATATTTCCTGTCAGAATAAAAAATGCTTGTCGGTGGAGTTTTGTGGGGGTCGGCATACCAGGTATGAACTCTGATATCGCTGATTTTCACAAAACGTCTACATATGTTATTGGGCAAGTGAAAAATAGGAGGTGCCCCCTACCCGAAGCGCGTGGAATAGCGTGCCCCCGGATTGGTGAGATTCGGGTGCTAGAGTTAATAATATGTTAAAAAATAGAAAAACGGGGATCGTCTCGTTGGAGAGAAGAAAAAATCGAGTCAGTTGGGTTTTTGCGGGCTCTCCAAAAAGGAAAGCCAGCAAAAAAAACATAGTGAGGGTTGACTACCCGGAAGGGAAGGATTTTGTATTATTTGTCGAGGCCGGTTCATTTGTTGATTCGGGCGCCGCGCCTGTTAGCGGAAGAAGAGAAAAGACCCGAAAGGGCGAAGATTCGTAGTGAGGGTGCAGAGTGCAAAGTTCCGAAAGGGTGGATACCCGGGTTGTATCAAGGTGCCACCCAGTTGGACAACCAGCAGCCGCCGCCCAGAGATGGATGCCGTAGGGAAAATTATGTAAGGAAAGTGTTTTAGTTGTCCTTCATTAACCCTACGTGCGACGTATCGTCAATTAGAAATTATTTTCGTTTTATCTCCCTGTTTATTGATTAAATATATTTTCGTCAAAATTCTTAATTAATTGGTTTTCATTTTGGAACCCACACCCCTTTGTTCGAAGAAAGAAACCTCTCGCCCCTAACAACAGGGTCGTGCACCCAAGCGAGCACCACGCAAAGTGGGCCGCCCCCCTAGGCACGACAGTATAATTAAAGATAATATAAAAAAAGATAAGATTTCATTAATGAAAAATAGTGAGTAATATCTGATGAGTGATGATATAAAAGTATCAGAGTCTTTCGCCAATTTCATTTCAACAGCTTTCATTAATAGGTTATCAAATCATTTCCAAGGAAATTTATCCGATAACTGACCTTTCAAAATGCTAATTAAAGTATATTTTTTACTCCTGTAAATACGCAGGATGTTCAAAGAGTAATCAATAATTTGCAAAACTAGAAATCCACTAGTGACGATGAAGTTTTAATTAAAATAACCAAAAATTGCTCTGGCGTTCTATCGGAACCTATCTCACATTTAATAAACCTATGTTCATTATATGGTGAATTTCCGGATGCTCTAATGTTAGCTGTACTGATTCCCATATCCAAAAATGGTTGCGCATCGGAAATTGAAAACTATCGCCTCGTTTCTTTATTTAGTGTGATATCTAAAATAATAGAAATTATCATTTTTCAAAAAATCAAAGACTATCTATCTAAAAACCTTGTTGACTGATTGTCAACATGGTTTCAGAAAATCCTGTTCAACTGAAAATGCTACTAGGGACTTTATTCAATATATTAATGTTAAAACAGATAATGAGACTGTTACAGGAATTTTTTTTTTAAATTTATCAAGGGCCTTCGATACCCTTCATGTGGATTTTATATCTGATAAACTTAATAATCTAGGAATTCGTGAAAACATAAATAAATGTCTGAAGTCATACCTATCAGACCGGAAATTTTATGTTAAACAGGGAACTATTAAATCAAAACACTTTAACATGGACACTGGCAGTCCACAAGGAAGTGTCCTTGGCCCACAAATTTTCCTTCATGTTAATTTTCCCGACTATATTAACAAAGGTAAAGTTTTTATGTATGCATATGACACGTCGTTGGTCATATCACATCAATAGTATAGCAAAGCGGCTACTGCATCAAGCTGGCCCGTTGCGATTCGCGGATGGTATGTGTCCATCAGAAGAGACCAAAGAGTAGAGATGGAGGGGTTCCTCGGGGATCGACCAGAGGCTGTCGAAGAGTCGTCAATGACCAGAGGTTTCAGGTGTTCTTCGGGGGCCATCGTCAATGAACAGAGGCTGTCGAAGAGCTCTTCGGGAATCGTCGTCAATGTCCAGAGGATTAGTGCAAAGTTCTGCCACTCGTATATTACACATGTTGAAGAGTTCTTGGAATTGATCTAAGGAAGTCGTCGTCTATGACCAGAGGCAGTCGAAGAGTTCTTCGGGGATCGTCGTCAATGACCAGAGGGTTAGTTCAAAGTTCTGACGCCCGTATATTATAGATGTCGCTGAACGAGCGGGGAGCGTGGAAGTTGGTTATGACGTAAGAGCCATAGACTTCAGCCATTTTGGATTGAAGGCGGAACTGAAATCTTATTGGTTATGTCGTAAGGGTGGGCACTTCTTGTTTTGTTCGTATTTCTGCCGCCCGCATATTATAGATGTCGCTGCGGTGGTTTCTTTGTTTTTACGAGTACGTGACCTTATTGTAAACAAATGTATTTCAAGGTTAAAATTCACTTTGAGATCGCCGAAAGACGTGTTTATACTAACAAATTCCAAGAATTTCTATCCGATAATATAAACAAACTGTCAGATGTAGGTGATTTATGAGATCCGTTACATGACTTTTTTCGATAAGTATACTAGGAAAGGAAATGAGTCAGCATTCTTAAACATAAAAAAGGTTAAAATTATTCATGAATCACGTGACTATTGCGCAACTTTTGCTTTGAGAAAATGTTAATTCAGCGCATCCAGACTTGTTTTACAATTCCAAGAATTTCTGCTGACTCACATATCTGGTATGTCGATAACATAAACAAACTGTCAGATATAGGTGATTTATGATTTTTGCTACATGGCTTGCAGACGTAATTCTTTTAATACTGCGTAATAACAATAAAAATATAATAAAACAGAGATTGAATACACAATCTTAATTATTTTAAAATGAAATTCATCATCATAAAAATTAAAATTGAGCCAAATCACAATTCAAAGACAGGCTAAGAAAAAATGTAAATATATATGATGACATCATATGTCTACAGTTAAAATTATTTTATATAAGTTTGGCAAGAATTTGTTAATATTTTTTTACGCAAAAACTGTAAAAGGGCGACTAACAAAAGCATTTAAAAAAAAAGTAATGATATAAAAAAGTGCGAGACACCCTGTATATTTCTATGTAATAATGTTAAAGAAGGTTACTTAGGCTAAAAAATCTAATACATAGGTAATAAAAATTAAATAAAGTTATTTGCTTTCCAGTTACTACAATTAAAGCATATATTTAATAAAAAAGATCTTACCGTTTTGAACCATATGTTTTAAATGAATACAATGACCTAAATGATATGATTGTTAAAGTTATTTATTGCTGAAAACGCATATATTTTATATACATAAACTACAGCATTGAAAATATATTGTCTATATAATTCTATTTTTAGCACATATATGTACAGTACTATAGATTTTTTTTAGGGTACAAGTAATATTTAAAAAATTATAAAATGAGTTTTTACCTTTTAGACTTATAGACCAATAAATATAAGAATTTTTTTTCGGTCTGTAGACTAGTAAGGCTGAGATATTACATCGAGGAAAATAAAACAAGCGTAATTAACATAAAATTTTATTTAAATACAATTCTGTTTAGAAATATTATATTTTAATATATATTCGTTAGGCATGACATTTTTAATAGAGAATTATATATGAAAGAAACCTTCTAAAATCATTTTTTTTAAACACATCGAAAGTAATGAATCGAAAGATGGTTACATAATTCTTCAGCTCGACCATATGTTTTCAGTGTATAAGTTATGATTACGCCTGGCCAAGCGATGGTAGATTCAGGGTCGGGCGCAATACCAATGCCATCGCGCGCTTGCTTACAATGACGATGACACGATACACTTCAGTTGTTATCTGTCGGTCGATGCATAGAGTACTAATAAATAATAAATAATGTTGAGCGTAAAGAGTAGAAAACGACCGTACGCTGATAAAGTGAATAAATTTATCGGTGAATTTCCGGATTTATTCTATGGTGGATGTAAAATAATTTGTAAAGTTTGTGATCAAGACTTAATGTGCTGGAATAAATACGGCTGCAAAATTCATGTCAATTGTAACTAGCATAAAAATAAAAAAAATGGTGTGTCTTCTTTGGAACCTCAGTATATGTTTGATTTACTGTTAATGCTGATTGCCTGTGATGTTCCCCTACGCATATTGGATAAACCAGCATTTCGGGAGTTCTGAAATAAATACAATCCCCAGGTGAATTTACCAAGTCGTTCATCGTTACGTAGATATGTACCAAGTGTTCGTGAAGATACTGTAAATAGAATTAAATGTGCATTAAAAAATACACGGCTATTTTAAATGTTATAGTACGTGTACTCGACCCTGTTAAACCAACATTTACACTTTTACTAGCTAGCAAAAGACTAACTGCGTGTACTGGCGAAACAATTACTCGGGTGGTGTTGGAGACTTTCGAAAAATCTGAACTGTCAACAAGTCAAGTGTTGATGTTTGTGACCGACGGTGCTGCAACAATGCGTTTGGTGGGCCTTCAAAGAGACGATTGTAGGTTTTTACATGTTACGTGTAAAGTGCATGCGTTCCATCTTGTAGCAGAAACGATCGAAAATGTTTTCCAGAGGTAGATGCATTAATAGCAAATACAAAAAAAGTATTTTTCAAATCTCCTAAACGGCTTCGAGCATTTCACACACTGTGTCCTGGTATTCCGGAACCACCAGAGCCGATTCTTACACGTTGGGGAACGTGGTTGAAGGCAGCTTTTTATTATGCTGAATATTTTCAACAAATAAAAGCTGTGATACTACAGGTTCAACCCTAACGAGGCTGCAGCTATTAAGGAAAGTCAGACAAGCTATCAAGATGTTTCCCTTGAAACAGATTTAAAAACTATTTATAACAATTATAGAGGACTACACGACGCAATAGAAAAATTGCAAATAGTGGACGACGTAAATGCACAGCTACAGACTATAAATGACGCAAAAAATAAGCCCGTTATTGAAAAATTCGAGAGTGTATTACGGAAAGATCCTGATTTTACCAAATTAAGACAAATTTGTGATGGTGCATCTACAGCTGCGCTAAGTGAGTTCACAGAGTGTTTTACTTATGCCTGTATTACTTCCGTAGATGTCGAACGGTCTTTTTCAAAATACAAACATATTTTTTCACCACAGCGAACATCGCTTACTGAGACAACTGTAGAAACATATCTCAACAGTTATTATAGAAGCGCTCCAGTTTGTGATAACAACAACCAAGCTACTTCATAAATCTGCTTAAGAAGGTGAGTTTTGTACATATTTTTATAAAGTGTACCAGTATTAATAAAATTTATTTCCATTTATTTTATTTATTTATTTATTATTAGTTATCACTTAGATATACAATGTATATGTGTGAACGTCATTTAACAGTTTAATAATAATGTGCAGCACTAAGCTTACAAAATATAAGGAAATACATAAAAAAGAATTTAAAGCGAACGAAATAGTACAAAAACATACATGACAATATATAAAATATTTTTGTTTTTATTATTGTACTTATTCAAGTATTATATGATGCATACCCAGTACGTCTCTGTAGGATTAATGACCTTGGCCAGGCATTGTTATGATACAACAAAACCCTTACATCAGCTAAACATGATACCCAGATAAGTCTATAAATAAGAGCGCCTCGAACACTCTTAGAGTTTTTTCGTCCTAGACATTGACTAGCATAGTTCGTGTGTAAATTGTTCATAAACGTAAATTGTTAATAAACGATCCAAATAAATAAATTTTCTTAAGAATCTTTTACTTTTGTTTTTAAAAAACCAATCGCTCGTCTACGATTCTTAAGTCGTGCAGCCGAAAACCGAAAAACACAGTAACGTACGTTTCAACGTTTAAGAGGAACCTGAAAAATCATCATTTCCAAACTATTTGAATTGTAGTAGGGTAGTTGAGAAGACATTTTACAACATAACAAGGTTAGTTAACTTTGGGTCGAAAATACTCCACTGGGGCACCGCGCCTACAACACGCAGGAGTCCATCGAGGTCCGCCGGTTGAAAAACCGTCCTGCAATGTTTAGAATAAGAAGACAGCATTGACATCAGGTTGGAATCATCGAGATTTTCGTACCGTCGATACCGGTACCCGCCAACGATTCATTTAGGATAGAAGAACCACTGGCATATCTATCACATAGGGTAAGAAATGTTTAGAATAAGAAAGCAGCATCGCGCTGACATCAGGTTGGAATTATCGAAATTTTCGTACCGTCGATACGGTAACCGCCAACAATTAATTTAGGATAGAAGAACCACTGGCATATCTATCACGTAGGGTAAGAAACAGAGAATAGAGGACATAAATATTCCATATATTCCCGAAAATATCAAGAAAAATCGACGCAAGAAGCGATTATTTCATTTTTAATAATTTTATATTTTTTTCACTTTTATTTTAATTTGACATCAAGATTCCACATCAGTAAGAAAATCAAGAAAAGAAAAGGATAAACCAAGGGTCTAAGAGAAAGTATAGTAGACTACGGTGAACGCAGAGCTGTTCAGGTTGCTATACCCGCTAAATATTTCCCTAAGAACACCAGCTGAGGCTTTGCACCTAACTTTTGAGTAGTCGAAAAGACTCTACTTAGAAGCCCTACAAGCAAAGAAGACAAAGTACTTCACTTTCAAAGACTGAGTGCGAACCTAAGTCGCTCACAGAAAGCGTTGGCTCAAGCTAGAAAACATCTCTATAAGAAATCATCGAGACCACTAAATTATTATTTTTATAAATATATAAAAACATAAATTTATACCATATATTTCATATTTTACGTTTAAGTATTATAAATATCATAAATATTATTTATTCAACGTTCAACAGCAAATTTATAGACGTACAGGAAGAATATATATATATATATATATATATATATATATATATATATATATATATATATATATATATATATATATATATATATATATATATATATATATATATATATATATATATATATATATATATATATATATATATATATATATATATATATATATATATATATATATATATATATATATATATATATATATATATATATATGTGTATGTGTATGTGTATGTGTATGTGTATGTGTATGTGTATGTGGTATGCGTATGGGTATGCGTATGGGTATGCGTATGGGTATGCGTATGGGTATGCGTATGGGTATGCGTATGGGTATGCGTATGGGTATGCGTATGGGTATGCGTATGGGTATGCGTATGGGTATGCGTATGGGTATGTATGGGTATGGTATGGGTAGGTATGGGTATGCGTATGGGTATGCGTATGGGTATGCGTATGGGTATGCGTATGGGTATGCGTATGGGTATGCGTATGGGTATGCGTATGGGTATGCGTATGGGTATGCGTATGGGTATGCGTATGGGTATGCGTATGGGTATGCGTATGGGTATGCGTATGGGTATGCGTATGGGTATGCGTATGTGTATGCGTATAGATAGATTTATTTTTCATACTAGGGACAATACTAAAATTGTTTAGTACAAGTCAGTAGACGTGGGCTTCGGTATTCAATGCTGGTCTGTTTCATTGAATATCGATGCCCACTGTAATAATAAAATTACACTAAGTTAGCTTACAATACACATTTAAAAAAAAGACGAGTACTAACAATATAAATAACAAACTGAAAGAACAGGCAATATTTTCATTGGTTTAACAAGCTATAAAAAAGAGGAACTATTTTCATTGTTTTATCACAGTTTATATAAAGAAAAAGAAAAAAGGAACAATAGAGAAAAAAGAAATATATTCACACTCCCAGAGCTTACAAGTACTTCACGGAAGGTAGCTTCATTAATCTCATTCATTTATATGGTTCTGATTGTACTAACATATCCTTGATTGTTTTTTTTAAAGAGTCGTTGAGTTTTAATTTCTTTTATATATCTGGGTAGGCAGTTATACCACTGCAGACATTTATAATAACAGCCTTTTCAAGAATAAAATACTTTTATGAACTGGATAACAAAAATTATCTTTATGCCTTGTGTTATGTTGGATGTTTTATAAGGGCATCTTTAAAGTTATCTCTGTTATTGTAAACGAAACACAAACTTTCATATACACATACACCTGATACAGTTAATATTTTAAGAGCTCTGAACAGAGCACGACATGAATCGCTTACTCTGTGTCCTGTCATGACCCTAATTACTCTTTTCTGGATCCTAAAAACCTCCTGACTGTGTGAATCCCCAAAAATAATATTGCATTGGGTCATTAATGAATAGAAGTTACCATAGTAAGCTGTTAATAGCGTGCTCTCATCTAC